>JAVKPL010008389.1:0-97500 GCA_032173675.1 Gastrolobium villosum | reverse complement strand
TATAATATAGTCCATTGAGCCAATAATTAAGCTTTAACAAAGTAGAAATTGCATAATAATTATCCAAATTTAAATTATTTTCCCTAAAAAAGAAACATGATTAATTTATCAACATGTGCTAAGGAAACAAGTATCTATAAATAGGAAATGCATCATTTCATCTCTCATTTTAATTTGATTATAGGTGAAATTTTTTAATTATTCATTAATAGATCGACGAATAAAATAATCATTTTTTCTTCTCTATTTTTTGAGATTTGTCATTAATATTGCAAAAGTCGTTCTGTAAATAAATTACTCAGTTTTTCACATAATATGGGAGCACATTTTCACTACTAGCGATCAGTGGTGTACTGGTGTAGCAACTAGCAAGAAATAACAATGGTTTTAGTGAACTTATCTACATTCACTTTAAAAATATTAAAGCTATTTTTGTAATTTGGTCGTATTAAAATTAAAATGAGATGTTACACAATTCATTTCCCTACTTTAAATGACAACATTGAAGTAATTTTTTTTTTTAACACGCATGCCATGGTCATTACACAGGGTCAGGAGGGTGTGTGGGGGCTCAGAAAGAGAACAAAACAACTAAACCCATTGTTTTCACTTAACAATATTGCACAACAGTTACATCTGGGGAGCAAAAACAAGCACAAGTGGACAGCAGAACAAAACATCTGTTATATATATACTTATATAAAAGGGTTTTATGTTTACACAATTCATTTCCCTACTTTTAATGACAAATTGAAGGTTTTTTTTTTTTTTTTAACACACGCATGCCATGGTCATTAAACCGGGTCAGAAGGGTGTGTGGTGGGGGCTTTCTCTTTCATCATTCAAAACAACTCTCCCTTTTTTCATTTATTGAAAGTTACATCTGGGGAGCAAAAACAAGCACAAGTGGATAGCAGAACATAACATTAATAAAACTCTAGATAAAATTATCAAAAGAAAAAAACAAAACAACCAGACAAAACCAACAATCTGACCCGGTTTCATTGAATGGAGAGAGAGAGAGAGAGAACAACAACTACATGGTTAAACCCAACCCAATGCAACAGAAAGAAAAAAACAAAACTTTGACTAACCTTTAGCCATGATGGTACATTGCTGCGATACCCAGTAGCAAGAACAACAGAATCAATGTGAAGAACTTTGCCATCAACAAGTTCCACTTTCCCTTGAGAGAATCTTCTAATTCCAGGAACCACTTTGATTTGACCAGATCTAATTTTCTTCAATGCTCCAATGTCTAACACTGGGGTCTTCCCTGAACTGTTCTTCAGCTCTAAAGGGCCTATGGATGGCCTTTTCAGACCATACTTTTCAACATTTCCCAAAATCAAACTTGCCAGAATCAGCAATATCTTATCAACCACCCAAAGTGGTAACCTTTTCATCAACATAACTGCAAGCTCAAATGTCGATTTTCCAAAAACTCCTCTTGGCAAGACATGAACCTGATCATGAAATCAACAAAGCACACACTTAAAATTTTTTGTTTCTTTTAACTAGACATCTTAAGTTCAAATTCTGGGCCATACCAATATGGGTCCGACCCGAGTTTGAACTTTTATTCCCATTAATTAGAAGTCTCGAGTTCAAGCACTCGGCCAATCCCAATATAGGTTGGACTGAGTTTAAACCATTTTAATAGGGTAATTAACAAAGAAAGAGGGCCGACCCAGTTCAAATTCCCACTTCGTGAGTGTCTGTGTCTCGGGAAGGGAATACTCTAGGCAGTCTTTCCCCTGCTTTTTGCAGAGAGACTGATTCGAACCCGCGACCTGACACACCACGGCAAGCAAGCTCACCGCTGAGTCAAGCCGGTCCTCCAGGGTAATTAACAAAGAAATAAACAAAAAATATTACACTTAAAGTTGCAAACTTTGGATGAAAATTAACAGAATCAAAGGAGAGTTTAGTACTCACGGAGCTTCTAACCACCATTGATGGGATTGCATTGTGGTTACAGAGATCAAGGGACACTTCCATGCCTGAATTTCCACACCCAACAACAAGTACTCGCTTCCCACTATAACTCTTCCCAGATTTGTAATCACAAGCATGCATAACATGGCCACCAAATTCTTCAAGGCCTTCAAATTCAGGCACAATTTTCTCTGAATTTTCTCCAGTAGCAACCACAAGCCACCTGCAAATGTACTCAACTTCACTGACACCATTTTTCCTAATGGTTTTAACCCTCCATAAACCAAAGGTTTCATCATACTTTGCAGATTGCACTGTTTCATTGAACTGTGGGGTTATATTAAAGTGTTTGGCATAAGATTCAAGGTAACTTATGAACTGAAATTTTGTGGGGTATTCAGGGAAGTCCTCTGGGAATGGAAAATTGGGTAACTGACAGAATTGTTTAGGAAGATGAAGCTTTAAACGATCATAAGTTCTATTTTGCCAAAGAGAGGCAATGCAATTAGCTCTTTCAAGGATGATGAAAGGAACACCTTGGCCTTTAAGACCAGAAGCAACAGCAAGACCTGAAGGACCAGCACCAACTATGACTGGTCCATTCACCCATATGCTGCTACGTGTGAAAAGGTTCTCAGGGTCCAAACTTTGAACCATTGGTGGTATATTCACAAAAATGTTATGCATTTCAGAAGGAAAATATTGACTTTTTTTGAAAGATGAATGTGTAAGAGAGAGAGAATGAACTGAGAAGTGGAGAGAGTAACGGGAACTAAGGGGCATAAATAGTGAAAGGGTCCTGGCTTCATGACACCATTTGATATGTACGGGCGCTTGAAATGGGAATTTAATGAGATTTAATAGAATAGATTCAATTATTATGGTATGATTGATTATTTATATAATTTATAGTAAAGGGATAGGTTATTCTACCTACCCTTATTATACCTACTTTTGCCTACTCCTTTCAACACCGTTAGATTATAATCTCATCCGACGGTGGATATATGCGGAATAAAATAATTTTTATTTTTTTTTATTTTTTCTTCTCATTTCCTCCCACACCCTTTTTCTATATCTCTAAATCTCTTTCTCCAAATCTCAGGTTCTGGGTGAAGCCCGTGGCGGAGGGCCACTGCCCACTACCAATGAGCTAAGTGGATCCAATACACCAAGTGGGTCCGACACCTAATCTCAACCCAAAACCTTAAGTCATTGGGTTCATGGGTCCTTCCACTTATATACACTTCACTTAGCCCATTACCAACCAACGTGGACTCATCACACTTGAATATCCCAATATTCTCCCCCTCAAGTGTGAAACCCACCATTGGTATGCTCCCCTCAACCGAGTACTCCTGGCCCAAATACTCAACCCGCCTCCTAGCCTGGTCATTGGCTAGGAGGCGGGTTGAGCAGCGGATCCAGTGGAAAACCCGTGGTGGGGGCACCACCAATGAGCTAAGTGTATCCAATACACCAAGTGGGTCCGACACCACATCTCAACCCAAAACCTTAAGGCATTGGGTTCATGGGTCCTTCCACTTATATACACTTCACTTAGCCCATTACCAACCAATGTGGGACTCATCACACTTGAATATCTCAACATTCTCCCCCTCAAGTGTGAGACCCACCATTGGTATGTTCTCCCTCAACCGAGTACTCCTGGCCCAAATACTCAACCCGCCTCTGTTGATCCCAACAACTAGGATTATTATCAACATACGAAGTACGAGCCATACCCAACATGACTATCATTTGAATAAAATCATTGTTTCCCCTTCCCATGTTCGTAATCGTAGACATTCCCTTTCAAATAAAAAACAAATATCTTAATACTATCAAGTAAATGTCCCTGATCCTGATTTCCATGATTTTTACAAGGATCGCACCGAAAGATTTTTTCATGAAAATTAAGTATGGGTTGTAAGATTTTTCAGAGCGATTCCTAATAATTTTATTTTTCTTTTATAATATAAATCGCAAGCATAGAGATACAGTTGTGGACAGTGAGGATTTTGAGAAAAAAGATTTTTTTCAAATGATGATCATCAATAATATGTGTTTTTCGTTCTTTCTTTAATCGAGAATGTTTTTCGTTTTGGAGGAAGTCATTTTCATTCCCAAAATCTTCTGTCTTGGTCGTCGTCGATAGAGAGAAAGGAGAGGAGAGAAAAAGGATGTGGGACGAAGTGAGAAGAAAGAAAGAAGAAAAAATGTTTATTTTATTCTGCAAATATTCAATGTTAGATGAGATTGTAATCTAACGGTGTTAAAAGTAGTAGGTAAAGGCAGGCAGAATAAGTGTAGGTAGAATAACCTATCCCTACAGTAAAAGGAAAAAGTGTGTGTCATTTTAAAGGATATAAAGTTGTATCATTTTAAGAGAGAGAAAGAGATATATAGAGGAAGAGAGAGAGTTAACAAAAAAATAAAGGTGTGGGTCACACTTCTTTGTGAGAGTAAAAAGATATAAGTTGTGTCATTTAAAATGATAAACAATTTTCCCATAGTAAAATATATGAAAATTTTGATTTCATTACGATAATGCATCTTTTCATGTCACTTATAACGGTATTAGTTAAAGATAATCAATGGTTTAACTTTCAAACATATAACATACTAAGAAGATTTGTTCCATTTTTGTATTAAGTTCATTTTTACATTGCTCCTTTTGGTTTTCCACTAGAGTTGTTGTTAGGAGTAGTGTTGTTATAACTCTTGGTGAAGAAATCTTAATCTGATGACATCCTTTAACAACGAAACTTAATAAGATAGTTAAATTTTCACCTATATTAAAATTTTGCTAACATTTTTTACTTATATATTTGTATGTAAATATTATTTTATTATTAAATTATGGAAAATTTATATTTTCTATAGAATATTTTACGAAAGTATTAAAAAATTATTTGTTAAAGTAATTTTGAATGCATTGAATATTATAAAAAAAATTATAATTATAATTTTAGCCCTAGCCTTTAAAGGTTTTGGCTCGTGTAGGCCTTGATAAATAGTGGACCATTTGACCTTACGGGCTTTTTAGCCCTATCTCGTGTAGGGTAAAGCCTAATCGGACATGTTGCCTCATTTTGACAGCTCTAATTATATATCCAAGATTTATTTTGTCACTTGTGATGTTATTTGTGATAACCCGCACAGTTAAATGTAGATTTTAGAAATTATATAATAATTAAATGAGGGTTATTAGATGAGAAATCTAATTAGTTGAATTAAGTAATCCTTTTGAGCAAAGGGTAAGTAATGAGTGGTTCGCGGTAAAAATGCAATGAACAAAATTACCCTAAACTTAAAGATAATTAGTGATTATTATTCCACAAATTTTATGGAGTTAAAATAATTACAAAATACTTATGTTAATATTAGTAGGAAATTCTAATTATTTAAAAGGGGAAAACAAGTATAATGTTGTAGGACAATTTTCTTGTCATGTTATAGAAATAATAAGTGTGGGGTCCACCATGTTTAAAATATAAAGAAAAGGAAAAAATAGTACAGCACAAGTTTCGATGTATGTGTAGGAAATTTTGCATTTGTCATGCAACATGACAAATGCAAAACCCTATTTAAAATTAAGTCACTTTTATTGTAAAATGGAAATACTATTGTGTCGCGATAAAAGATGTTGTGAGCAAAATTATCGAAAATCTAGTGATTAATCAATAATTATTATTCAATAAAATTTTAATAGTTTAAAAGTATCTTTAATAACAAAATTCATAAGGAGGATGGAAATAAGTGGATTAATGAGAGTCAATGATGTGACATTCTTTCTTGGAGCCCAAGTTAAGTCAAATAACCTACACAACCTTTAGCCTCTCATTTGTTTTTCTTTCTTCATTTCAAAAACACTAGGCAGCCACTTTACGCTTTTCCATGGCTACCTTATGCTCTTCCTCATAGAACTCTATCATCTCCTCTTGAAGCAAGCCAAAAACACTCACCATTGACCACATCTCTTTTACTTACTATGGAAACAACATAGAACCTTGAGTGTTAGTGACAAAAATCCCATCTTGAGTGCTGCCATTTTGGGTTAGAGGATGCAAAGGTGGATTTTGACATTGCTAGAAGCTTGGAGATCCTCTTCTTGCTTGGGTGAGGCATCTTGGTGAGAAAGAACTAACCTTTTGATGAGAAAGACCCTATATTTGGAGAGAAAGATCCAACCTTGTCACTCCATTTTTGTGCACACTTCTGGACAAAGGGAGAGAGTGGTGAAAAATCCTAGAAAGCCTCCTCTTTTATAAGCTTTGAAGCTCTAGGTAAACATCCAACACTTTCCTTTGAATTTTCTTGAAAATAGCATATGTAAATGATATAAAAATAGAGAACTTGATATCTTAAGCTTTAATGAGTGAGAATATATTGAGAAGATGTTGGAAGATTCATTACATAACAAGAAAATTAAGTTGAAAGCCATTGGACAACATTTAAACCTTAAAAATCTAGTTTTTTTTTTGTATTCTGTCGAAGGGGGATTCGAATCCTTTTGAAGGGGATTCTAATGCCTACTGTTATAATGACGAATTTTGGTTTCTGTCAGGGAAGGATTCAAATCCTTTCATAAGGGATTTAAATCCCTATTGCAACAAAAACATAGTTTACTACATTGGTCGTATCTTGTGCCAAAGAGCTCCAAATTGAGTGAGGTTTGGACTTATGTGAAGTTAACACATAGCGCTACAAATCTGTAAAAGACAATAACTAAAATTATATAACTCTAATTGAGACATATAATATGTCGTTAGAAAGCTTGAGAGGTCTAGTTTAACATAGCAAAATATTAGATTTTTTATAAAGAGTTATAATGCCATTTTTAAAAATGGTAAACACGGTTTAATACCAAGTTCACTAATAGAGTCAGTTCCTTCAGATTGTTTTTAAGGAAATGACATGCTGACTCTATTGTGTTTGTAAGTGATGTTTTAAGGTTATGAAACCTTAAGAATCCAGTATAGACCCTTGAGAAATGAGTTTAAGGTATAAATTGAATAATCACACTAATGGCTTTGGAAGAAGCCCACAGTGTCATAATTTGCAAAAGACCATGTTGGCATCAATGTAGTGGAGTATCATGCATTCTAATTGTCTTTATACCTCTTAAATAAGTAGTGATATTGTGTAACAGCCCGTGTTAACCCGGATTGTTAACATACTATCGTATTAAGCCACGCTTAATTAAAATGCGGAATAACTTTTTCTTTAATTCAATTATGACGTCATTAACCTTAGCCAACTTGATTACTTAATCAATTTCATAAAATACTGCCTGTATGTAAATTGCAAGACAACTAACTGGAATACCTCATATATAAATAATAAGTGAGTATCTAAAGCCACAGGACTACAACACGTAGCCTGGGTCAAAATCCTGATACTTTAATTACAACATCAAATAAAAAGACAATAGCCAAACCATGTGCCATGGACAAACCCCATGCTCACCAAATAAGGCAACAATGCCCAATAACAGTCTCAACATAAACTTAGCAGAAAACATAACAACAGTCAAATAAACAGCATCCATCATGTCACCAAAATACAGATAGTCTAGCTCAGCTCTGGACTCTTGCCACCTGAGCCCTCAATATTGCCTGAACCTGAAATAAGCGTCCCCAAACGTGGGGTGAGATCTCTAAACAAGAAATCTCAGTAAGACAAGGGGTCCTCAAGGATCTTCCACCCCAAGCTCACTTACATGTGTAATATAAGTTCAAAAACAGTATTTACAATATAAGTTCCAAAACTATGCGATGCAGCAGATAATCATGCCATGTGTGTTTATCAAATCTACTGGCCAGAGAAATGCAGGAATACGTCTAAACCCACATGAGTACAAGGAACACCGCTTGCACCTCACCCACAGCCTCACCATCTTGTATGTACTACATACTCAGGCTTACCGTATAGGTGGACACCACATGCATATCATAAAAGCACATTGCATATAATAGCTCAACAGCATTTCCAAAACATCAAAGCATGTAACACAGCATGCATAAACCACATCCCCATGGGACATGGTGGAACCACAAAATGGCTAAACCGAGGACACGAAAGCTTACCTTGCAAGCTAGCTATCCAAGCTAAGAGTCCAACCACTCTCAAGTCCAAAAATAGCAGTATCACAATCTGATATGGACCAATAATACATCAATATTTATGCATCACAAGCATACAACTAAAAGACTACGCCTTTCCTTTACGTTTTACGTCTTAAGGCTTCCAACAAAGCCATAAGCCCTTAATCATGTGATTCTGACTTAGTTCATTTATTATAGAAGTTAAACTTCCTTAATCTAGGGTCCACAAACCCCCAATAGTTTACTGTTCATACAGCACAACTACTGTTCTGCGAAAACCCAGGATATCCGGATATCCCAAGGGACATATCCGGATATGCCATATCCGGATATCACACTGGCCATATCCGGATATACCATATCCGGATACCCAGTTCCCACATCCGAATATGTATATCCGGATACCATATCCGGATATGCATATCCGGATACCATATCCGGATACTGATATCTGGATATCTGTTCGACAAATATCCGGATATCTCACGACAGAATGCAGTTTCTGCATTTCGTGAATATCCAACCCAAAGATTCAACTTTTAACACATGTACACGTTAAAGCATGCATCTTTAATCTATTTTAGGTTCATATTCATTATACCTTCTTGTTTACTCATTAATCATGGTAAAGACATCAACTTTAAGCCATAAAACTAAGATAAAAAATGAGGAAACTTACCCCAAGCTTGAAACAGAGTAAGGTATGCTCTTGGAGCTCTCCAAAAGCTCCTCAACTTAGGCCAAACAAAGGTGCACGAAAATGGTGCACAAGACTTGGTCTTTTCAACACAAAGGAAGCTCCATGGAGCTTCACAAGCCAAGAACAAGAGCTCTCTGATATGCTCCCAGCATATATACTTTTATAGATCAAGAAAACATGAAATCAGATCTAAAACTGTGTATAAAGGTGTATATGCGGTGAAATTATTGAATAAAAATTGTCAGACACTCTCTCACTCAAATTCTTCATGTTTATAGGAGAAAAAGGACAAATAAAGGAGCAGGAAGAAAATCAGACAGAAGCTCCACGCTTCAAGCGTTCAATTCAACGCTTGAAGCGTAGGAAAAGACCTCAAGATAGTGAGTCTACGCTTCAAGCGTAGAACCCTACGCTTGAAGCGTAGACAAGGAGAAAAGAGGCAGAAGCTCCACGCTTGGAGCGTGGATCCTGCGCTCCAAGCGTAGGGTTGAGATGGACAGCTTTCAGTTGCAAGAAAAGGAGGATTCTGAGGTGCATAAAAAGGGCACAAGGCAACCCTAAAACACACTTTTCATATGCTGGACAAATCTGAGGTCATTTTGGAGGCGAAAGATGATTATACAATTCGAACAATTCAAATCAAATAAGATTCTTTAGAATTAATAATAATATAATTAATAGAATTAATAATAATATAATTAATAATAAATTATTATAGAAAATCATATAAATCAAATTATATTATATAAAAAGAAAATTGAATAATATAAATTTTGAATAATATAAATTTGAACAATAAAAAAATTCTTAAAAAAGAAATAAAAAATTTGATTCGATATTTTTATAGAAAAATATTCTATCTATATATCTATCTACTTTAGTTTAGAGATCTCTTCTTCTACCTTTCTGTAGTTCTTGTAGTTTTATGTTTTCATTTAAACATTGGATTTTAGCCATGATAATGGTTGGCTAGAACCTCTTTGTTGTGGTTAGGGTCACGAACCCTTGTGAACCCCTGATACAATGGATTGAGTTTTTATTGATATATTTATCTTTTGAATTTCGTTCTATTCTGATCGTATTGTTATTGTTGTTATTAGACCCGATCAATCTAGTAATTGATAATAAATCTGAGGATTAGGGGCCAACAAGAGGGATCTGAGGTCTTTAATCCGGAAAGGGAATAGAACGACGGTATGAACATGATCTAGGGATAGACATGATTCATATTGTAGATGTTTTAATTATCGATCTTTATGCTTGATCTCATATAGGGAACCTCAAGGAATTAGGGTTCTATATGAGATTAAAGGGTTAATTCCTCAAGGGATTGAGAATTAACTACTGATACTTTTATCTGATAATTATCTAATTTCACGATATATATATTAATATTTAACTTAATCCAGAGTAAAGGTGGGGATCATCGGTGAGTGTTCTCTAACCACAGCGTTTTTCTCATAAATCTCAAACCCTCGTTTTGTTGGATTCTTTATTATTCAAAAAGAACAAAAACACGTCTTTTATTTTACAAATCAAATTCCCACACAATCCTGACATTCGTGTCAAAAACATCTTGAAATATTTAATCTTAAAAAGGATAGTTTAATTGATTTGGACACACTCTCTGTGGATACGAACTTGACTTATCATTTTATTACTTGCGCGATTCGGTACACTTGCCGATTCACGTTAAGTTTTTGGCGCCGTTGCCGGGGAGTGTTTTTCTTAAATCAATTAATCTTGATTTTAAAGATTAAATTGTTTTTATTTTATTTTTAATTTTATTTTTATTTTGAATCTGTGCTACTAATCTCATATAGAACCCTAATTCTCAATCCCTTGAGGTATTAACCCTTGAGGAATTAACCCTTGAGGAATTAACCCTTGAATCTGTGCTACTAATCTCAGTAGTTAATTCTCAATCCCTTGAGGAATTAACCCTTTAATCTCATATAGAACCTTAATTCCTTGAGGTGCCCTATACGAGATCAAGCATAAAGATCGATAATTAAAACATCTACAATATGAATCATGTCTATCCCTAGATCATGTTCATACCGTCGTTCTATTCCCTTTCCGGATTAAAGACCTCAGATCCCTCTTGTTGGCCCCTAATCCTCAGATTTATTATCAATTACTAGATTGATCGGGTCTAATAACAACAATAACAATACGATCAGAATAGAACGAAATTCAAAAGATAAATATATCAATAAAAACTCAATCCATTGTATCAGGGGTTCACAAGGGTTCGTGACCCTAACCACAACAAAGAGGTTCTAGCCAACCATTATCATGGCTAAAATCCAATGTTCAAATGAAAACATAAAACTACAAGAACTACAGAAAAGTAGAAGAAGAGATCTCTCCAGAGCTTTCGCCTCCAAAATGACCTCAGATTTGTCCAGCATATGAAAAATGTGTTTTAGGGTTGCCTTGTGCCCTTTTTATGCACCTCAGAATCCTCCTTTTCTTGCAACTGACAGCTGTCCATCTCAACCCTACGCTTGGAGCGCAGGATCCACGCTCCAAGCGTGGAGCTTCTGCCTCTTTTCTCCTTGTCTACGCTTTAAGCGTAGGGTTCTACGCTTGAAGTGTAGACTCACTGTCTTGAGGTCTTTTCCTACGCTTCAAGCGTTGAATTGAACGCTTGAAGCGTGGAGCTTCTGTCTGATTTTCTTCCTGCTCCTTTATTTGTCCTTTTTCTCCTATAAACATGAAGAATTTGAGTGAGAGAGTGTCTGACAATTTTTATTCAATAATTTCACCACATATACACCTTTATACACAGTTTTAGATCTGATTTCATGTTTTCTTGATCTATAAAAGTATATATGCTGGGAGCATATCACTCTCACCAAAGGAACACCAACTCAGCCCCTCAACCCTCACATGCACAGTGGCTGGACACTCCCAAGAATGACTCTCCACACTCACCAGTCACATACACACCCTCACAAAGTTTTTGATGAAGAAGAAAGGGGAGGAACCAAGCAAATATGAAGACTTGGTTTCAAGAATGGTGAGGGAGGCAATGGAATAGTGTTTTCCACAATCTGCAGCAGCCACCCACGTTCAATATGGTTATGCCTAGGGTTTTGTGCCTTAGTATGACTATTTATAGGCACAAGGCCACTAAACGTGCAGTATTAGCCTTAATAGCAAAGTAAAAGATCTTGATCCCAAACTTTGGAATCTAGACCTACACATTTTTCTAAGATTTGTCATATTTTTATTTTATTTTTCGGAGCACCTTTCCGGTACGCGCTTTTCCATAGCCAGTATCGGTTCTGGCATCAGATTACGTTATTTTGACCTGAAACTTGTTTTACAAGTCCTACATAGTATTCTAGTAATTATCATGCATTCGTTATAATTTTCCGGGATACTTTTCTGGTACGCATTTATACCGAGTAGCAGAACCGGTATCTGCGCTTTTCTTCCGAAAAGCGACTTTCAGCATTTTTACTCACTCAGTATAATTATCTAAGCCCAATATTAATTATTAAGGTCAATTATGAAATCCTTTCCTAATTATCATAATTAATTTACTAATTACCTTAATTAACGGTGCGGGTTCTTACATTCACCCCACCTTTTTAAGGATTTTGTCCTCAAAATCAGAAACATACCTGACTCGAAAGTCGGGATACTGCCGGAGAAGCTCATCCTCACGCTCCCACGTGCACTCCTCGGGACTACGCCCAGTCCACTGCACCTTGACCATCGGAATGATCTTGCTTCTAAGCCGTTTCTCGCCTCGATCGAGAATCTTGAGTGGTCCGACGGGAGTCTTTAGGTTCTCCCGAACCTCCACATCATCCGTCTGCACCACGTGCGAAGGATCTGCTATGTACCTCCGAAGCTGAGACACGTGAAACACGTCGTGGATGTTGGCTAGGTTCGGAGGCAAGGCGAGTCGATAGGCAACAAGTCCTACTCTACCAAGTATCTGGTAGGGCCCAATGAATCGCGGGCTCAACTTCCTCACTCCGAGTGCCCGTCCAACACCGGTGACAGGTGAAAGTTTCACAAACACGTGCTCACCCTCACTGAACTCCAGTGGACGATGCTTGACATCATAGTAGCTTTTCTGGCGGTTCTGCGCCTGTTTCAACTTTTCCCTTATCATCTGGATCTGCTGGGTAGTATCTTGGACAAATTCCAAGCCAAATAGCTCTTTATCTCCAATCTCAGACCAGCAAGTAGGAGTCCGACACCTACTACCATACAGCGCCTCGTAGGGTGCCATGCCCAGACTAGCATGAAAACTGTTGTTGTACGAGAATTCTACCAACGGAAGGTACCTATCCCATGCAGAACCCTGCTCCAACGTGCAAGCTCTCAACATGTCCTCCAATGTCTGGATGGTCCGCTCAGTCTGTCCGTCAGTCTGAGGGTGATAGGCGGTACTCAATCTCAACTGCGTACCAAAAGCCTCCTGCAGCGCCTCCCAGAACCGAGATGTGAACTTCGGGTCCCTATCACTGATGATACTCTCGGGCACCCCGTGAAGCCTCACAATCTCATGGACATATAGTTTGGCCAACTGCTCTGTAGTGAAGCTCACCTTCACTGGAAGAAAATGGGCAGACTTGGTCAATCTGTCCACTATGACCCAAATAGAGTCACAACCAGCCTGAGTTTTAGGCAATCCCACCACGAAGTCCATGGAAATACTCTCCCACTTCCACTGTGGAATCTCCAGAGGTTGAAGTTTACCAGACGGTTTCTGGTGCTCAATCTTTACTTTCTGGCAAATAAGGCACTTGGACACGTAGACCGCTATGTCCTTCTTCATGCCCGGCCACCAAAAGTTTCTTTTTAAGTCTTGATACATCTTCGTCGCACCAGGGTGGATAGTAAACCGACCCATATGAGCCTCTGCCATGACCTCTTCGGTCAATGGCCCTCGAGGAATAACAATCCTCTTCTGGAATAGCAGCAATCCATCCTCGTTCCAAGACACACCGTCCTGGTTCTTCACATAATCAAGGCACTCTCTTTGCACTTGCGCCTCTTTAATCTTTTCCATTAGCTCATTAATCACTTCTGCTGTTTCCATTTCGAGCAGTGCGCCTCCAAACAAGGAGTTCACTCTCAAGTCTCTGAACTTTTCAATTACCTCGTACTCGCTCATCATCAAGCTGGATAAGCTCACGGATTTCCGACTCAAAGCATCGGCTACCACATTGGCCTTGCCAGGATGGTACCTCAACTCAAAGTCGTAGTCCTTCAAGAACTCCATCCATCTTCGCTGTCTCATGTTCAACTCCTTCTGGTCAAACAGATACTTCAGGCTCTTGTGATCACTGAATACAGCAAACTTCATGCCAAACAAGTAATGCCTCCAAATCTTGAAAGCAAAAACAATGGCTGCCAACTCCAAGTCGTGAGTCGGGTAGTTCTCCTCATGAGGTTTCAACTGTCTTGAAGCATAGGCAACAGCTTTCCCTTTCTGCATCAACACACAGCCTAGTCCTTTACCAGAGGCATCGCAGTATAACTCAAACTGTTCCGCAGGATCAGGAAGGACTAACACAGGAGCAGTAGTCAGTCTCTCCTTCAACTCCTGGAAGCACTCCTCACACTCATGTGTCCACACGAATGGAGTCTCCTTTCGGGTAAGGCGAGTCATCGGTAGCACCATCTTGGAGAATCCCTCTATGAACCTCCTATAGTACCCGGCCAAACCCAAGAAGCTTCTCACTTCTGTAACCGTCTTAGGCCTCTCCCAATCCATCATGGCCTCAATCTTGTTAGGATCAACTGCAACTCCATCAGCGGAAATCACATGACCCAAAAATTTCACCGCCTTGAGCCAAAACTCACATTTTGACGTCTTAGCATATAGCTTTTTCTCTTTCAGCACTTGCAAAACAATCTTTAAGTGCTCAGCATGCTCCTCCTCCGTCTTGGAGTAAATTAAGATGTCGTCAATGAAGACGATCACAAACTGATCCAGGTACGGCTGGAAGATCCTGTTCATGTAGTCCATGAACACTGCGGGTGCATTTGTGAGTCCAAACGGAATCACCAAGTACTCATAATGCCCGTACCTCGAGCGAAACGCTGTCTTTGGGACATCCTCCGGCTTTACCCGTATCTGATGGTAACCGGACCGGAGATCAATCTTGGAATACACGCAAGCACCCCTGAGCTGATCCAGCAAATCATCAATGCGTGAAAGAGGATACTTGTTCTTGATTGTCACCTTGTTCAACTGTCTGTAGTCGGTGCACAACCGCATGGTCCCATCTTTCTTTTTCACAAAAATGACCGGTGCTCCCCAGGGAGACACACTCGGCCGAATGAAATCTTTCGCTGAAAGTTCCTCAATATGCTTCTTCAGCTCCGCCAACTCCGGTGGCGACATCCGGTATGGAGCCAACGATATAGGCCCCACACCAGGCAATAGGTCTATGGAGAACTCTATCTCCCTCTGCGGTGGAAACTCAGGAATCTCCTCGGGAAATACCTCGAGAAATTTCCTCACCACAGGAATGCCAGTGAGATCCTCCTGTGTCCCACTCACCAAACCTCCCAACATGACATAGCCAAATGCCCCTGCTCTCAAGGCCCTCCTCGCCTGCAGGACTGAAATGAACGGTGAGGAACTGGCTGTGGACCCACCCGGAGACATCACCACTTTCTTGGCACAGCAATCAATCAATACACAGTTTCTGGACAACCAATCCATGCCCAGAATAATCTCCAGGTTGGCCATCGGCAATCCTATCAGATCTACCGAGAAGTCACGGCCATCCCACTGAAACGCTACATCGCGATGAACAGTGGAGGTCAAACATTTTTCTCCGGTGGCGGTGGTCACCCGCATCGGTGGAGAAAGCACATCACTGGGCAACTCAAGCCCCACAGCAATAGGGGTAGCAACAAAAGAATTCGTTGCCCCGGAATCAAACAGCACATCAACAGCTGAACCACCAATGGTAACAGTACCTCTGACCAGGTTCGGAGCTCTGTCCGACTGCTGATGATCAAGTGTGTATACTCGCCCTGTAGTAGGTGGCACTGCTGGTGCCCCAGTAGGAACCATCTGCAATGGCACAGCCTGCACTGCAGCAACTCTCGTCGTCGGGCAATCTCTGGAATAGTGGCCCTCCTTGCCACACTGGAAGCATATCAGCTGTCCGGTAGAACACGGCCCAAAATGTGACTTCCCGCATCCCGAGCATCTGGGAGCAGGAGGTCTAGCTGTGTTCCCCTGAGTAGAAGTCTTTTTAAACTGGTTTGGCGCCTGCTTAGCCGCCAACTGTTTGCCCTTGCCCTTGTTTGCAAAATTCTTGTTCCTCCAGGGAGCGGAACCACTGGTACCCTGTGGCACCTCAATCTTGGCCTTCTTGGCCTGACTCGCACGGCAGTAGTCCTCAATGTCACGGCACTGCTGTACCAACGCCCCAAAGTCTCTCGAAGCGGAACCAGCAAGATGTCCAGCAATGTCCTCATTAAGTCCCCTCCGGAACTTAGCCGCAAGAAAAACGGGAGTCGGTCTCGCCATACGGAAATGAGCGAACTTGACCAGCTCATTAAACTTGGCCAGGTTCTCGTCGACAGGAAACGAGCCCTGCACCAACCGGTCAAACTCTCCCTGCTTCCTCTCCTGAGAGTCATAAGGAAAGTACTGACCCAGAAAGCACTCCTCGAAGAATGGCCACGTCATCACACGACCCTGCATCTCATGAATGTGAGAAATGTTGGTCCACCACTCATGGGCCTCGCCCTCCAGCATGTAAGTGGCGAACATCAGCTTCTGCGGATCGGTACACTGCATGATCCGGAAGATCTTGTCCAAAGCTTGTAACCATCTGGCAGCAGCAATGGGATCATAAGATCCGTCGAAAGAAGGTGGCTTATGCTTGCGGAAAGCATTCAGCCTGCGGTCGATCTCGTCACGATCCTCAGCAAATACGGGGATGGTCTGCATAGCCCCCGTCAAGTGACTGCCCTCACCCATCTGACTCTGGGTGTCCTCCTGTTGACTAGGTGGAGGTGGAGGCGGTGGCGGCGGTGGAGGTGGTGGAGGACACTGGCCAGCAGCAGGACCAACCCTCAACTCCTCCAACATGACCCTCATCATTGTCATGTTGGCCATCCGGTTCTCCTCCAGAACCTCAGCCGTGGCTCGTCTGTTCGCATCTCGAATAGCATCCAGCATCGCCTGGTTTGCCAACCTCGTGGCTTCCTAGTCGGCTAGTCGGGCCGCCTGCATCTCAGCTAATGCAGCCAGGATAGGATCCGATTGATCCTCGCTCGTACTAGGGTTCCTCCTTGGTGGCACCATGACTCTGCACAAGTTACACAAAGAATGAGTTGATCAGGCCCACGCCATGTGGTCACATATGCATTGTCCTAACACACACCAATCAGAGAGAACGCAAAGTAGACACGCAACGAAACATCCTAAGTTATTGCAATACATACAGGCTTTTCCCTAGAAAGTGCTCTGATACCATAAAATGTAACAGCCCGTGTTAACCCGGATTGTTAACATACTATCGTATTAAGCCACGCTTAATTAAAATGCGGAATAACTTTTTCTTTAATTCAATTATGACTTCATTAACCTTAGCCAACTTGATTACTTAATCAATTTCATAAAATACTGCCTGTATGTAAATTGCAAGACAACTAACTGGAATACCTCATATATAAATAATAAGTGAGTATCTAAAGCCACAGGACTACAACACGTAGCCTGGGTCAAAATCCTGATACTTTAATTACAACATCAAATAAAAAGACAATAGCCAAACCATGTGGCATGGACAAACCCCATGCTCACCAAATAAGGCAACAATGCCCAATAACAGTCTCAACATAAACTTAGCAGAAAACATAACAACAGTCAAATAAACAGCATCCATCATGTCACCAAAATACAGATAGTCTAGCTCAGCTCTGGCCTCCTGCCACCTGAGCCCTCAATATTACCTGAACCTGAAATAAGCGTCCCCAAACGTGGGGTGAGATCTCTAAACAAGAAATCTCAGTAAGACAAGGGGTCCTCAAGGATCTTCCACCCCAAACTCACTTACATGTGTAATATAAGTTCAAAAATAGTATTTACAATATAAGTTCCAAAACTATGCGATGCAGCAGATAATCATGCCATGTGTGTTTATCAAATCTACTGGCCAGAGAAATGCAGGAATACGTCTAAACCCACATGAGTACAAGGAACACCGCTTGCACCTCACCCACAGCCTCACCATCTTGTATGTACTACATACTCAGGCTTACCGTATAGGTGGACACCACATGCATATCATAAAAGCACATTGCATATAATAGCTCAACAGCATTTCCAAAACATCAAAGCATGTAACACAGCATGCATAAACCACATCCCCATGGGACATGGTGGAACCACAAAATGGCTAAACCGAGGACACGAAAGCTTACCTTGCAAGCTAGCTATCCAAGCCAAGAGTCCGACCACTCTCAAGTCCAAAAACAGCAGTATCACAATCTGATATGGACCAATAATACATCAATATTTATGCATCACAAGCATACAACTAAAAGATTACGCCTTTCCTTTACGTTTTACGTCTTAAGGCTTCCAACAAAGCCATAAGCCCTTAATCATGTGATTCTGACTTAGTTCATTTATTATAGAAGTTAAACTTCCTTAATCTAGGGTCCACAAACCCCCAATAGTTTACTGTTCATACAGCACAACTACTGTTCTGCGAAAACCCAGGATATCCGGATATCCCAAGGGACATATCCGGATATGCCATATCCGGATATCACACTGGCCATATCCGGATATACCATATCCGGATACCCAGTTCCCACATCCGAATATGTATATCCGGATACCATATCCGGATATGCATATCCGGATACCATATCCGGATACTGATATCCGGATATCTGTTCGACAAATATCCGGATATCTCACGACAGAATGCAGTTTCTGCATTTCGTGAATATCCAACCCAAAGATTCAACTTTTAACACATGTACACGTTAAAGCATGCATCTTTAATCTATTTTAGGTTCATATTCATTATACCTTCTTGTTTACTCATTAATCATGGTAAAGACATCAACTTTAAGCCATAAAACTAAGATCGAAAATGAGGAAACTTACCCCAAGCTTGAAACAGAGTAAGGTGTGCTCTTGGAGCTCTCCAAAAGCTCCTCAACTCAGGCCAAACAAAGGTGGACGAAAATGGTGCACAAGACTTGGTCTTTTCAACACAAAGGAAGCTCCATGGAGCTTCACAAGCCAAGAACAAGAGCTCTCACCAAAGGAACACCAACTCAGCCCCTCAACCCTCACATGCACAGTGGCTGGACACTCCCAAGAATGACTCTCCACACTCACCAGTCACATACACACCCTCACAAAGTGTTTTGATGAAGAAGAAAGGGGAGGAACCAAGCAAAGATGAAGACTTGGCTTCAAGAATGGTGAGGGAGGCAATGGAATAGTGTTTTCCACAATCTGCAGCAGCCACTCACGTTCAATATGGTTATGCCTAGGGTTTTGTGCCTTAGTATGACTATTTATAGGCACAAGGCCACTAAACGCGCAGTATTAGCCTTAATAGCAAAGTAAAAGATCTTGATCCCAAACTTTGAAATCTAGACCTACACATTTTTCTAAGATTTGTCATATTTTTATTTTATTTTTCGGAGCACCTTTCCGGTACGCGCTTTTCCATAGCCAGTATCGGTTCTGGCATCAGATTACGTTATTTTGACCTGAAACTTGTTTTACAAGTCCTACATAATATTCTAGTAATTATCATGCATTCTTTATAATTTTCCGGGATACTTTTCCGGTACGCATTTATACCGAGTATCAGAACCGGTATCTGCGCTTTTCTTCCGAAAAGCGACTTTCAGCATTTTTACTCACTCAGTATAATTATCTAAGCCCAATATTAATTATTAAGGTCAATTATGAAATCCTTTCCTAATTATCATAATTAATTTACTAATTACCTTAATTAACGGTGCGGGTTCTTACATATTGCTAGAGCCTGTGATTGTGACACTGTGAGAGGTCGTGGTTGTGGCCTCTTAGATACGAAGAACATTTTTGAGGATATTGTTATAATAGGTAAGCTTTCGATTCTCAGGATTAATTCTCTTTTGTTTCACCAAACTCCATGATAGGTTGGTTTATATGCATTGTATGCTTTTAGAAAACATTTTATTCACTGATATATATATATATATATATATATATATATATATATATATATATATCTCATGTATTTGGAAATGATTTGTGGCATAATGTGTTGATATATATATATGCGGGTGTGATAGTGTGTACCTACATACGATGGTGGTGGTGCCTAGGTGTAGGGTATGAGGGGAATCCTTATACATTTGGCATATTGTAGATGTGTGTAAGGTATACTTTATTCTCTGGCCAATAGATATTGATATTGCACACATTACATACTATATATCCAACATTATGCATTTTATTATTCTGTTGGACTTATTATACCTGTAAGTGAACTTAGGGCAGAGTGATCCTTAGAGAACCCCAGTTTACGAAAATTGTTATCTCACCCCGTTTGGGAATAATTTTTGAAGTGTTAAGACTTATGGTATGGGTGCACCTTAAGGCAAGAGGCTAACCTAGAGATATTGGCATGTTGCATTGCTTTCATTTGATATATTATCTTCATTAGAGATATGATTATTATTCATCATATTGTGTATGTTTATATTTGATGTGAGCATAGGGTTGTCTATGCCTTTGGAAATAAACTCATTTACTTTATTTAGATTATGTGTAAGCTTATGAGTTTGATTATTTGTTGAGACAATGGCATGTATATGATAGCTATTGCAACGAGGTGCTAAGTAATACCATACATACATGTATGACTTGTATAACTCATTGTATAACTCATTTGAGATGTGATGATGTGAGTATTAAGAAATTTATGAATAAGCATAAGTGAAATACCTAGAATTCACACGTTTAACTTAAGGGCTATGTAATGAAAGAAATGGGTAATGGTTGAATGAAATGTATAATATAAGTATGAATTGCTAAGTATGGTCAAATATGACAAGTATGAATGTTAATTGATAATATCGATATCAAGATTTGTATGTTATAAGAGGGGACATTCAGCTTAAGGACCTCCCCTCGTAAGATAAAGTTTAGGAAATTAATATATAATCAAGTGTATAAATTGTAAATAAGACAATTGGAAGAACAAGTAATATAGAATAAAATTAACTTGACATACAAGTAAACTTTATGTAGAATGGAAAAAGTTTAGTCATGTTCTTATGCAAGATTAATTATGGAATAATATGATTAGCTTCCGCATTAATTGCCTGCGCTTAATACCATTCTGATGTTAACAAACCGGTCCAAAACATGATGTTACATTTTTTGTGCAATTAATTACATAATCAACAAAATTTATAGTGCTTGATACTTTATTTGTAGCACCACCAACTTCGTATCTAGTTTACCATTATTGGCCTACTACATGTTGTACATTAGGAGTTTTAAACATAAGAACACGTTAACATGTTGTGTAATAACTTGAACGATGTGAGTATACTTCTCCAGCCTCTTTGTGATGGGTAGTGGAGTTCCATTTAAATGATGTGAGCTGGCGTATTTGTAAAGACTTCAACGCTCAATTCAGAATGAGATTAGGTGAAGAATGTAGTCAGGTTAGATGTGTGCACAATGATAAGAAGACCTCATTACTAGAAGAGGTAGCTTCAATGGGAAATAATATGAAATTTTCAATTTTGGTGATTGATGAGGAAATGATTAATTGGGAAATAATATTATCTAGCATCTACATGACAAGCAAAGAAATGAAGGAAAACTTATGCATTTCATCAAAATGTTGATGCATTTTCAACTTAAATGAAGCAAGATTGTCTACAAACTCTGTAACACCCCGTATATATCCGGTAATGTTATCATACTATCGTATTAAGCTGCGCTTAATTAAAATGCAGAATATCTATTTCTTTTCAATTATGATGTCATTATCATTACCAACTTCCTTATTAATCAATTAATAAAACATCACCTGTATGTAATTGCAATAGAACAGCTAATTGAAATACCTCATTAAATAAATAACATAAGTGTAAGTTTCTAGTCACGGAACTACAACACGTAGACCGGATCAACTAGCAGTTTATACAACTCAACTCAAAGGACTAACAATACAGTGGCATGGACAACTCCCATGCTCACCCAAATAAGGCAACAAAGCCCAACATCAGTCTCAACATCAATAACACAATAACAAAGGTACTGAAAACATAAACAGCATCCATCCAGTCATACTAGTAGATAAGCAGTAAAATCATCAACTAAGCTCTGGCTTCTTACCGCCAGAGGCATCAGCCCCCAAGTTACCTGATCCTGAAATAAGCATTCCCTAAACGTGGGGTGAGATCTTAAACAAGAAACCTCAGTAAGACAGTGAGTCCTCAAGGATCTTCCACCCCAAGCTCACTTACATGTGCAATATAAGTTCAAAAGCAGTTTATCATCATTAGTTCTAAAACAGTGCAATACAGCTGATAATCATGTCATGTGTGTCAATACTATTCTACCGGCCAGAGAAATGCAAGAATACGTCTATTACCTACATATAGTGCAAGATCCTACTTGCATCCACCCCGGATCACCGTATTGTATGAAGCCACATACTCAAGCTTACCGTCAAGATGGAACAACACATGCATATTAAAAGCCATTACACATAGAACTCAACAGCATATCCAATATCCAAAAGCATGTAACACAGCATGCATAGAACCATACCCCCATGGGACATGGTGGAACCACAACATGACTAAACCGAGGACACGAAAGCTTACCTTGCAAGCTAACACCCAAAGCCAAGAGTCCACAGCTCAAAGTCCAAACACAGCAGAATCACAATCTGTTATGGACCAACACTATATCAATAATTATGCACCACAAGCATACAACTTAAAGACAACGCCTTTCCTTTGTGTTTTACGTCTTAAGGCTCCATACCAAGCCATAAGCCCTAAATCACTTGATTCTGACTTAATTCATTAATTACAGAAGTTCAAAATCATCAATCTAGGGTCCACAAACCCCCAATAGCCTACTGTATGAACAGTGCAGCTACTGTTCTTCGAAAACCCAGAATATCAGGATATTCTCGGGGACATATCCGGATATGCAATATCTGGATATCCAGATCCCCATATCTGGATATTTCACGAGCAGATATCCGGATATTTCGCGACAAAATGCAGTTTCTGCATTTCGTGAAGATATCCGTCCAAGGTTCCATTTTTAACACAAACACGAAAGCATGCATTTTTATACCCTCTTAGGTTTACATACCAGTTGGTTACTTGCTTAACCCATTAACATGCAAAGATACCACCTTTAACTCATCAAAACACATGATCAAGGTTGTACAACTCACCAAAGATTTAAAACAGAGGAAGAAGTGCTCTTGGAGCTCACCAATGGCTCCTCACAGTTCTGACTTTGAAGGTGTACGAAAATGCACAACAAGATGCTCTTTTCTACACAAGGAAGCTCCTTGAACCAACAACAACAAGCCTCAAGCTCTCAAACTTCACCAACCATGAAGTCAGCCCCACAACTCTAAACTCAGAAACTGAACAACCAGAAAAGGCCACCTCTCACCCTCACAATGCCACACCCAAGTGTTTGCTCATCAAAGGAGAAGAAGAAATGGAAGAGAAAGTCACAAACTCTTATAATGGTGAAGATAAAATGAAGCAAGGGACAAGGCTGGTCAGCCACCAAGAAAACTCACGTAGGAAAAGAGTGGCACCTAGGGTTTTGTGCCTTAACAAGCCTATATATAGTCACTTAACCAATTAACACACAATATTAGCTTTAATTACTACGCTTAGCATTTTAATCCAAAACTTAGGATTCTTAACCTACTCAATTTTAAAATAATTATCATATTTTTCTTATAATTTTCGGAGAACCTTTCCGGTACGCGCTTTTCCATAGCCAGTATCAGTTCTGGCACCAGTTCTCATTATTTTGACTTGAAACTTGTTTTACAACTCCTACATATTATTCTAGTAATTATCATGCACTTAATATAATTTTTCGGGATACTTTTTTGGTACGCATTTATACCGACTAGCAGAACCGGTATCTGCACTTTTCTTCCAAAAAGCGACTTTCAGCATTCTTACTCACTTGCTATAATTATTAGAGGCTCATAATAATTATTAGGGTCAATTATGGAATTATTTTCTAATTATCTCAATTAATTAATTAATTACCTTAATTAGTGGTACAGGTTCTTACATTCACCCCACCTTTTTAAGGATTTTGTCCTCAAAATCATAAACATAGCTGTCTCGAAACTCAGGATACTGTCGGAGAAGCTCGTTGTAACATCCCGAGCACTGACGAGGGCGGGGAGTGATCGCCGGTGCAAAGAGGCACGGACAAGGAGCGGCTCCCGACAGGCTTCCAGTGTGTGGTTACATGCATGAATGAATCGATTCGACACCCGAAAGAGAGGGATTCCTAAGACTGTGCAGGTGTGAGACTGCATAGTTTGGGATAGCTTATAAGAATTAATTGGTAATACCTATACTAACAAGATGCATCTACTTTTCGGTAACCCGGAACGGAAGAACTCCACAGTTAAGCGTGCTTGACTTAGAGCACTTCTGGGATGGGTGACCTCCTGGGAAGTTTTCCCGGAAAGTGTGTGAGTAAGGTAAAAGCACACTGAAAAGTCTTGTGTTAGTATGTGGGGATAGTCGTTGATTCTTGAAGCGGCCGGGTTTTACAAATGGTATCATAGCAGGGCCTCTCTTCCAGTACGGTGTGGTTCGAGGACGAACCAGGCGGAAGCTGGTGGGCATGTAACATCCCGAGCACTGACGAGGGCGGGGAGTGATCGCCGGTGCAAAGAGGCACGGACAAGGAGCGGCTCCCGACAGGCTTCCAGTGTGGGGTTACATGCATGAATGAATCGATTCGACACCCGAAAGAGAGGGATTCCAAAGACTGTGCAGGTGTGAGACTGCATAGTTTGGGTTAGCTTATAAGAATTAATTGGTACTACCTATACTAACAAGATGCATCTACTTTTCGGTAGCCCGGAATAGAAGAACTCCACAGTTAAGCGTGCTTGACTTAGAGCACTTCTGGGATGGGTGACCTCCTGGGAAGTTTTCCCGGGAAGTGTGCGAGTAAGGAAAAAGCACACTGAAAAGTCTTGTGTTAGTATGTGGGGATAGTCGTTGATTCTTGAAGCGGCCGGGCGTTACACTCGTCCTCTCGCTCCCAGGTACACTCCTCAGGAGTGCGTCCAGTCCACTACACTTTGACCATCAGAATGGTCTTGCACCTCAGTTGCTTCTCGCCACGATCGAGAATCTTGAGTGGTCCGACGGGAGTCTTTAAGTTCTCTTGAACTTTCACATCATCCGGTTGCACCACGTGCGAAGGATCCGCCATGTACTTGCGAAGCTGAGACACGTGAAACACGTCGTGGATGTTGGCTAAGTTCGGAGGCAAGGCAAGTCGAAAGGCAACAGGTCCTACTCTACCAAGGATCTGGTATGGCCCAATAAATCACGGGCTCAACTTCCTCACTCCAAGTGCTCGTCCAACACCGGTGACAGTTGAAAGTCTCACAAACACGTGCTCACCCTCACTGAATTCCAGTGGACGATGCTTGACATCGTAGTAACTCTTCTGGCGATTCTGCTCCTGCTTCAGCTTCTCTCTGATTAACTGAATCTGTTGGGATGTATCTGGGACAAAGTCCAAGCCAAACAACTATTTATCTCCAACCTCAGACCAGCAGGTAGGTGTACTACACCTCCTACCGTACAACGACTCAAAGGGTGCCATGCCCAGGATAGCATGGAAACTGTTGTTATACGAAAACTACACCAATGAAAGGTACATATCCCATGCCAAGCCCTGCTCCAACGTGCAAGCCCGCAACATGTCCTCCAAGGTCTGGATAGTCCGCTCAGTCTGTCCATCAGTCTGAGGGTGATAGGCTGTGCTCAATCTCAACTACGTACCAAAAGCTCCCTGCAGCGCCTCCCAGAACCGAGATGTGAACTTCGGGTCCTTATCACTGATGACACTCTCGGGCACCCCGTAAAACCTCACGATCTCGCGAACATACAGTTTGGCCAACTGCTCTGTAGTGAAGCTCACCTTCACTGGAAGAAAATGGGCAGACTTCGTCAGTCTGTCCACAATGACCCATATAGAGTCACAGCCAACCTGAGTCTTCGGCAAACCCACAACGAAGTCCATGGAAATGCTCTCCCATTTCCATTCCGGAATCTCAAGAGGTTGAAGCTTACCAGACAGCTTCTGGTGTTCAATCTTCACTTTCTGACAAATCAAACACTTGGACACGAAAATAGAAACATCTTTCTTCATGCCCGGCCACCAGAAGTCCTTCTCCAGATCTTGATACATCTTTGTTGTGGAACCAATGCACTCAACGAAAAGAACATAAAGGTTCAACGATTTTGATGATAACAAACAAGCATGGAAAGAAAGTCTCATCGTGCAACCATCAAAAAGAAGTCCAAACAAGATCAAGACTCAAGCTTCAAGAGAAGTCTCTAAGTCTAAACTCAAAATAATATATAGGACTTAGGATTATTTGTAAGTTGATTCCTTACATGAACAAAGCTCAAAGTATTTTTAAAGTACATGCATTAAATCATCGATCAACATTGAAATACATTTCTAAACATGAAAATATATTTTCAATATTCATAAACTGTTTAAATATTATTCGAAACTGTCTTTAATTCAAGAGAAAACAATGTGAGGGTGAAAACCAACCTGTTGACAGGTTGGTAATCGATTACCAAACTATGGTAATCGACTACCCTTCATGGTAATCGATTACCCATCCAATGGTAATTGATTACCCACTGTACAGAGACAAAAATAACGGCTATAAAACGGCTAGTTTGCGAAAATGGATAAGAAATAGACCTTGGGGCCTCTATAAATAAAGGCTACTGTTCCCATTGATGGGACACACTTCTTGATCATTATTGCTCATTAATTCTCATCCTATTTGCATTATTCTTGTCTTCATATCATGAAATCTCTTTGAGCTTTATTCTTGTAAGAGTGTCATATACCATTGTTCTTCAACTTGTATTATTTGTACTTTGAGAGTACTTAGCCATTGTTAAACACTTTCATTTGATTTATTGAGTAGTTAGGGGAGTGAACCCTATACACTTGAAAGGTCACCAAATTCCTAAGAAAATTTGGAGTGAAAAGTTGTAAGGCATCAAGAGCCCGAATTCTTGAAAAGGTGTAGTGGTTTGTCAAGCACCCTCAAGCTTGATAGTAAGTGAAAAGAATTGATCGAGCTGCTTCAGTCTGGACGTAGGTCACAGTGGTGGTGACCGAACCAGGATACATCTAGTTTGCAATTTCTCTAACCTTGATCTCTTTATTTACGTATTGAAATTGCCTTTTTAGATTGTCTTTGCATACTAGCTTGATTACTTTGCTATTCTTTTTCTTGCTCCCACGCTTAGATTATTTTCTATTAAATCGCTTTATTGAAGAAATAGTCTTTAAAACATCAAAGGAGGTACTTTGCGAAAAGATTTTGTTAAACTCAATTCACCCCCCTCTTGAGTATTGAAGCCACTTGTCCAACAAGTGGTATCAGAGCTTGAACTCTTGTGTAAAGAGCTTAACCGCTTCAAGAGAAGGGATGGCTTCTTTGAACCATGATATGCCCCTTGAGGGATCTTCTAGTACTAGACCTCCATTTTTCAATGGCGTCGACTATTCTTATTGGAAGAGTCGAATGAAAATATTTCTTCAATCTAATGATTTAAGAGTATGGAGTATAGTTGAAAAAGGGTATACACTACCTACTATGAAAAATGAGTAAGATGAAGATGTTCCTAAAGATATAGATGATTACACCGATGATGAAATTAAGAAAGAAAATTGGAATGCTAGAGCTCAAAACTTAATCATAAACGCCTTAGGTCGTGATGAATACTTTCGTGTTTCAAACTGTGAGAATGCTAAGGAAATGTGGGATATTCTTCAAATAACCCATGAAGGAACTAGTGATGTTAAATTTACAAAATTAAATGCACTCACTAGAGAATTTGAAATGTTTGAGATTCATGAAAATGAAAGTATTCAAAGTATGCAAAAAAGATTCACACACCTTGTCACTCATTTAAATGCTTTAGATAAATCTTTTACTAACCTTGAATTGATCTCTAAGGTGATGAGAAGTGTGCACAATAGAGAATGGCAACCCAAGTTAACGGCTATTACAGAATCAAAAGATCTGAAAACCATGGATCTTGCAACCTTGTTCGGCAAGCTTCAAGAATATGAAATGGAGCTAACCAGAATAAGCTTGAAGGAACAAGCCATCAAGAAAAGTAAGGGAATTGCCTTGAAAGCCTCAACACCAAGCAAGGAAAAAGATGAGGAAAAAGAAGATGGAGACTCCGAAAATGGTCTTGATGAAGATGAAATGAGTCTCTTCATAAAAAAGTATGGAAAATTCTTTAAGAAGAATTTCACAAAGAAATCATCATTTCCTCCTAGAAGAAGATCTAAAGATGAAGGATCCTCCCAACTCACCGTCACTTGCTTTGAATGTGGAAAAGTCGGTCACTACAAATCATATTGTCCAAATGTTCAAAAGAAAGACAAAAATGAAAAGAAGCAAGGCAAGGATAGAAGGAACTTCAAGAAGGCTTATCTTGCTTGGGATGACGAATCTAGTTCCTCCGATGATGACTCCAAGGAAGAAGCAAACCTATGCTTCATGCAAGATGGAAGACCATCGGAGAAATCAAGTAAAGAAACCCAACATATATGTCTAATGGCAAATGAGGACAAAAATGAATCCGAAACCGAGGTAAACTCATCTTGCTCTACTATTTTCCCTTCATATGATGAGTTGTCTGACATGTTTGAAGAAATGCATAATGAAACACTAAAACATGTTAAAACTCTTAGAGCATCAAGAAAAACTATTAGTTATTTGGAAAAACAAGTTGCATCTTTAGAAAATGAAATTAAAGAATTGAAGGATGAAAATGAAACTCTCAAATTACTTGATGCTAGCATTGGTTGCATCAAATGCCTATCTTCAAATGATCATGCATCTTCATCATCATGTACATCATGTAAAGATCTAAGCAATGAAATTGATGATTTAAATGGAATTCTAAGCAAATTCACATGTGGAAGAGATAACTTAAATGTGTTGCTTGGTAAACAAAGATGCATGTTTAACAAATCCGGTTTAGGCTTTGACACTAGCACACAAGAAAAATCATATAAAAACTTTTTCATTTCTCCATCCTACATGACAAGTAGCCCATTCATTAAATGCTTTCATTGTGGTGGAAAAGGTCATAGTGCTTCCACATGTAAAGTTAGAAGGAATGGTATTATTGGGCAAAAGAAAGTATGGGTTCCTAAGGGAACTAAGCCCAAGACTAACACACAAGGACCCAACATGGTGTGGGTACCAAAGATTAAATCTTGACTTTGTGATGTAGGTTTGTTTGAAAGCTAAGAGCTCCAAGTGGTACTTGGATAGTGGGTGCTCAAGTCACATGACGGGAGATGTAACTAAATTTCAATCATTCACAAAGAAAGAGCATGGACATGTTTCCTATGGTGATAACAACAAAGGAGAAATACTCGGCATTGGAAAAGTTGGTAATTCCTTCTCTGTCTCTATAGAAAATGTTTTACTTGTCGAGGGCCTTAGACATAACTTGCTTAGCATTAGTCAATTATGTGATAAAAACTATAGAGTTATTTTTGACTCAACCTCTTGTAAAATCGAAAGTATAATTGATGGGCAAGTTAAGTTTATTGGTCATAGAGTGGATAACATTTATATGATAGACTTAGATGGTATGCCTTCAAATGACGATAAATGTTTGATTAGTAAGGAAGATGACTCTTGGTTATGGCATAGAAGAATAGCACACATTGGCATGGGTCAATTAAGTAAATTGATATCCTTAGACTTAGTAATTGGATTACCAAAGCTCAAATTTGAAAAAGATAAAGTTTGTGATGCTTGTCAAATGGGAAAACAAGTAAAGGCTTCTTTTAAATCAAAAAATATTGTTTCTACCACAAAGCCTTTACAACTTTTACATATGGATCTTTTTGGACCAACTAGAACTATGAGCTTTGGTGGCAATTACTATGCTTTGGTCATTGTGGACGATTATTCTCGCTATACTTGGACCTTATTTCTTACATATAAAAGCGATGCTTTTAAATCATTCAAGAGACTAGCCAAACTCATTCAAAATGAACAATCTTCAAATATTGTTTCAATTAGAACCGATCATGGTGGAGAATTTGAAAATCAAGATTTTGAACTCTTTTGTGAAGAAAATGGCATTGAACATAACTTTTCCGCTCCTAGGACTCCACAACAAAATGGAGTTGTAGAAAGGAAAAATCGTGTATTGGAAGAACTTGCTAGAACCATGTTAAATGAAAATGATCTTCCAAAATATTTTTGGGCGGAAGCCGTTGGCACCGCATGTTATGTTATGAACCGTGCTTTAATTAGACCTATTTTGAAGAAAACTCCCTATGAACTTTACAGAGGGAGAAAACCCAATATTTCATATTTTCATGTCTTTGGTTGCAAATGTTTTGTTTTAAATAATGGAAAAGAAAACCTTGGCAAATTTGACTCTAAAGCTGATGAAGGCATATTCCTAGGATATTCACTCACAAGTAGAGCTTATAGAATCTATAACAAAAGAACAATGGTCATTGAAGAATCTATTCATGTTGTATTTAATGAGACTAACAATGCCTTGCCTAGAAAGGAACTTTGTGATGATGATATTATAGGAAGCATGGAAAACATAAACTTGAATGACAAAGAGGAAAATGAAAGGCAAAAAGAAAAGGAAGCAAACAATGAAGAAACACCTAGTCAACAAACCAATGATGGAAACAATCTACCACAAGATTGGAGAGTAGCAAGAGGACACCCCATTGATGCGGTAATTGGTGATATATCTAAAGGGGTAACTACTAGAAACTCAATTAGAAATATTTGTAATCACTTAGCTTTTGTTTCTCAAATTGAACCTAAGACCATAAATGAAGCAATTATTGATGAACATTGGTTCTTGGCAATGCAAGAAGAACTAAATCAATTTGAAAGGAATCAAGTTTGGGAACTTGTGCCAAAACCAAATGATTATCCAATAATTGGAACCAAATGGGTCTTTAGGAACAAGCTTGATGAAAATGGCATAATAACTAGAAACAAAGCTAGACTTGTTGCTAAAGGATATAATCAAGAGGAAGGAATTGATTATGATGAAACTTATGCTCCCGTTGCTAGATTAGAAGCTATTAGATTGTTACTTGCATTTGCATGTATAATGGATTTTAAACTCTTTCAAATGGATGTTAAAAGTGCCTTTTTAAATGGATATATTCAAGAAGAAGTATATGTTGATCAACCTCCCGGTTTTGAAGATCATGACTTACCTAACCATGTTTTTAAACTTAAAAAGACTTTATATGGTTTGAAACAAGCTCCAAGAGCTTGGTATGAAAGATTGAGTAAATTTCTTTTAGAAAAAGGATTTTCAAGAGGAAAAGTGGATACAACTCTCTTTATAAAGAAGAAAAATGATCATCTATTATTTGCACAAATCTATGTTGATGACATTATATTTGGTGCCACTAATGTTCACCTTTGTGAAGAGTTTGCCAACCTTATACAAAGTGAGTTTGAGATGTCCATGATGGGAGAGCTCAACTTCTTTCTTGGTCTCCAAATAAAGCAACAAAAGTATGGAATATTCATCAACCAAGCTAAATATTGCAAGGAGTTACTCAAAAAATTTGGAATGGACAACTCCAAAGCTATTGCTACTCCCATGAGTACATCTTGTTCTTTAGACAAGGATGAAGGAGGTAAATCCATAGAGATCACTAAATATCGAGGTATGATCGGCTCACTCCTTTACTTAACCGCAAGTAGGCCCGACATCATGTTTAGTGTATGCATGTGTGCTAGATTCCAAGCTAATCCTAAGGAATCACACTTAAGTGCCGTAAAAAGGATTATGAGATATCTTGTAGGCACTTCACAAACGGGATTATGGTACCCTAAGGGTGCATCATGTGAGCTAATAGGCTATTCCGATTCCAATTTTGCGGGATGCAAATTGAATAGGAAGAGCACTAGTGGCACTTGCCACTTTCTTGGTTGCTCTTTAGTATCTTGGCATAGCAAGAAACAAAATAGTGTGGCTTTATCCACGGCCGAAGCCGAATACGTGGCGGCCGGTAGTTGTTGTGCTCAAATCATTTGGATGAAACAACAACTCAAGGACTTTGGGGTTGAACTTGATCACATCCCTATAAGGTGTGATAACACTAGTGCCATAAACCTCACAAAGAATCCCATCATGCACTCTAGAACTAAACATATTGATATTAGACATCATTTCATAAGAGATCATGTGCAAAGTGGAGATTGCATATTGGAATTTGTGGAATCCTCAAAGAAATTGGCAGACATCTTCACCAAACCACTCCCAAGGGAAGTATTCTATAACTTAAGAAGAGAAATTGGTCTCATTGATCCATCATACATATGATTGTATCATTACTTGCTAAATCTCTTCATTTCATCTCATGCTTAATTCATCTAATCTTGCTTTTGAAACGTATTACATAATTTTTTTTTCATGTATAAAATTAAAAGATTATATCTGTTATATGTCACATGGATTCCCCTCCCCCCCTTTTTTCCTTTCTCTCTGTTTCGAGCTTTGAATCTGCCCAGGACCCTTGGGTAATCGACTACCATTACCTTGGTAATCGATTACCATTACCTTGGTAATCGATTACCAAGAAGGGTAATCGATTACCATGCCAAGGTAATCGATTACCTTACGCGTTCAGCACCTTATATCAGAGAACGGTTCTGTTCTCCTTCATTTATTTTCAAACAAGAACGCGTCCTCCTCTGTTCTCCTTCACTTCTTTTCGACCAAGCACCTCCGAATCATCAAGTGCATCCACTTCCTCTTCCGTCTGGGCACATCTCTACGCATCAAGGGTTTGATCTTTCCTTTTTTTGTGTTTTTCAGTTTCTACCCATTTTCTGCATCCCCTACATTCATTTCTTTCTTTCCTTCTTCATTTCTGCCAAATTCGTTTTTGTTTTCCCATCCCCTGATTTTTTCTGTTCGATGGTTCTCTATTTTTTTTATAACACTTATTTTTTTTTCTTCTGTGTTATTTTTGTTCCTGACTTGTCCATTTATCATTCTGCCCATTTTCTTCCTGACTTGTTCATATTTTTGTAACACTTCCAGAGTTTGTTCTGCATATTCTGTTTTTGCAACAAGTTCAGAATCTGTATTTACAATTTCAGAAGCCATAGAAACAATTTCAGAATACATTTTTTTCTTCTTTCATTTTCTGTTATCTGTTCTGCATTTTTTTTTCTTCTGTGTTATTTTTGTTCTATTTATTATCTGTATCTATAATTTTGTATCTTTTTTTTATCTGTATTTATCATTCTGCCCATTTATCATTCTGCCCATTTATCTGTATTTTCAGAATCATATTTGTGTTCATTTTGGTATGTGTTCAAAAATTAGTTTCAACTGGCCATATTATATCTACTCGCGGGTGCTTGATGCTGATATTTTTCTGATGTGGGTCATCCGTTCAAAAATTAGTTTCAACTGGCCATATTATATCTGCTCTCAAATGATTAAAGCTGAGAACTCCTCTGGGGCATTTCCTTATGCTACTGTAATTGTTGAGATTCTGTGTCATCAGCAAATCTTCATGGATGGTGAGACTCTGTCCGATGCAGTACACAAACTTGGAATGCATTTGCTCGCCCAAATGCAAATCAAACAAATCAATGGCATCTGGTGTAAAACAACTGCTCCTCCTGACGTCGGAGCAGCTCCTGCTGACATTCATGAGGACCCTCATCCTCCAGCCGCTGATCCTCCTGCTGATTCTTCTTCCTCTGCGGACCATACTTTGGGATCCATTCTCACATCTCTTAATCGGCTCCACACCACTATGGAATCCGGCTTTTCCACCCTGAACTCTAGGCATGCTAATACGGAGCTTCGTCTGAAGCGCATTGAGGATCATCTTAACATTCCTCCTCTTCCATCTCTACCACCACCGCCTCCACATGACTCTGATGACTTTTAGTTCTTATTAGTTATTTTCTTTATGCTTTTTGGACTTATCTTATGCTTCTGCTTTGCCATGATACTTTGGATATTTTGGTTCTCTAGGACTCTAACTTTATGAACTCTGGTTGATTAGATTTTGGTTTATTATGAACTCTTATGCAATATTCTGTTTTCTTCTCATTTTTTGCATGAACTGTTTCACGATTTCTCTTTGTCTACTCATGCTTTTTGATGTTGCCAAAGGGGGAGAAAAATAAGCAAATTAAAAAAATTCATAAGCATATATTAAGTTAAAGAGGGGGAGAATAAAATTCAAATATAAAAAGGAAAATAGATGACACCTTGTATATCAATCATATATTCAGGGGGAGTGTCAATTCTATATGCAATACTAATCCTTTTTTTAATTTGAGTTTGTCATCATCAAAAAGGGGGAGATTGTGGAACCAATGCACTCAACGAAACGAACATAAAGGTTCAACGATTTTGATGATAACAAACAAGCATGGAAAGAAAGTTTCATGGTGCAACCATAAAAAAGAAGTCCAAACAAGATCAAGACTCAAGCTTCAAAGAGAAGTCTCTAAGTCCAAACAAAATATATATAGGACTTAGGATTATTTGTAAATTGATTTCTTACATAAACAAAGCTCAAAGCATTTTTCAAATACATGCATTAAATCATCGATTAACATTCAAATACATTTCTAACATGAAAATATATTTTTAATGTTCATAAATTGTTTAAATAATATTTGAGAATGTTTTAAATCAAGAGAAAACCATGTTAGGGTGAAATCCAACCTGTTAACAGGTTGGTAATCGATTACCCAACTATGGTAATCGATTACCCAACTATGGTAATCGATTACCCATCAATGGTAATCGATTACCCACTGTACAGAGACAAAAATAACGGCTATAAAATGGCTAGGTTGCGAAAATGAATAGGAAAAAGGCCTTGGGGGCCCTCTATAAATAGAGGCTACTGTTCCCATTGATGGGACACACTTCTTGATCATCATTGCTCATTAATTCTCATCCTATTTGCATTATTCTTGTCTTCTTATCATAAAATCTCTTTGAGCTTTATTCTTGAGAGAGTGTCATATATCATTGTTCTTCAACTTGTATTATTTGTACTTTGAGAGTACTTAGCCATTATTAAACACCTTCCTTTGATTTATTGAGTAGTTAGGGGAGTGGACCCTATATACTTGAAAGGTCACCAAATTCCTAAGAAAATTTGGAGAGAAAAGTTATAAGGCATCAAGAGCCCAAAGTCTTGAAAAGTTGTAGTGGTTTGTCAAGCACCCTCAAGCTTGATAGTTAGTGAAAAGAATTGATCGAGCAGCTTCAGTCTGGACGTAGGTCACAGTGGTGGTGACCGAACCAGGATACATCTAGTTTGCAATTTCTCTAACCCTAATCTCTTTATTTAAGTATTGAAATTGCCTTTTTAGATTGTCTATATATACTAGCTTGATTACTTTGCTATTCTTTTTTCTTTCTCCTACGCTTAGATTATTTCTTATTAAATCGCTTTATTGAAGAAATAGTCTTTAAAACATCAAAGGAGGTACTTTGCAAAAAGATTTTATAAAACTCAATTCACCCCTCCTCTTAAGTATTGAAGCCATTTGTCCAACAAAGGGGTCCTCAAGGATCTTCCACCTCAAGCTCATTTACATGTGCAATATAAGTTCAAAAGCAGTTTAACAATATACGTTCCAAAATCAGTGCAATGCAACAGATAATCATGTCATGTATGTCAACTATCTACTGGCCAGAGAAATGCGGGACTTACATACGTCTATTGCCTACATTTAGTGCAAGACACCACTTGCACCCACCCACAGAATCACCCTATTGTATGTCTCTTACATACTCAGGAGTCCGTCTAGGCGGAACACCACATGCATATCATAAGGCATTCACATAGTAGCTCAACAACATTTCAAATATCAATACATGAAAACACATCATGCATATAAACCATCCCCCCATGGGACATGGTGGAACTAACAATGGCTAAACCGAGGACACGAAAGCCTACCTCTAAGCAATCGAACCAATCCAACGTCCACACCCGCTCAAAGTCCACACACAATACAATCACAATCTGTTTGGACCAATAACAATATCAATATTCATACTCTACAAGCATATAACATTAAGACAACGCCCTCCTTTAACGTTTCATGTCTTTAGGCTTCTCACAAAGCCAAAAGCCCTTAATCACTTTGATTCTGACTTAGATATCCATTACAGAAGTTCAACTTCATCAATCTAGGGTCCACAAACCCATAACTCAGTTCTATAAGAGCAGTACCGTTACTATTCTCAAAAATCCAGAATATCCGGATATATGTTAGGGCCATATCCGGATATATCCGGATATCCATATCCGCATATCCATATCCGGATATCAACAGACCCCATATCCGAAAATCAATATCCAGATATCATATTCGGATATTTCGCGACAAAATGCAGTTATGCATTTCGCGAGATATCCTTCCCAAATGTGGTTCTTTTCACGATTCCAGAAGCTTAAACATGCATTTCTAGGTGTGTTTAACCTTACCCAACCTTAAGTTATCAACTTTAGCTTATTACATGCATCAAGATTTCATTCTTAACTAGGGAGATTTATGATCAAGGTTGATGAAGCTTACCTAAGCTTAAAACAGAACAAGGAGGTGCTCTTGGAGCTCTCACAACAGCCACAAGACTCAGACTCCACAAAGATACAAAAATGGTGGTTAAAGCTTGGTTCATTCTGCAAAAGGTGGCTTCTTGACACCACAAATGCCAAGCAAAATGGCTCACAAGCACTCAACAATGGAGTCAGCCCCCAAGGACTACCCAAATAGCACTCTCAACTCAACAAAAGCTGACCATCATCCTCTCTATACACTCCACTATGTGTTTGTCAAGTTTAGAAGGAAAGAATCAATGGAAAAGAGGTGACTTGGTGTTTTCTCATGCATGGAGAACAATGGGGAAGGGTGGCAGCAGCCAAGCTCTCAGAATTTCACGTAGGAGGCACAAAATCTGACCTACGAATCAGTGCCAAGGCCTTATATAGGCCACTTAAATTTTAATCGCACTGTATTAGCGCTAATTGCTACGCTTAACATTTTAATTCCATACTTAGGATTCTGGACCTACTCATTTTTCTAAGATTTTTCATATTTTTATTTTTTCGCAGCACCTTTCCAGTACACCCTTTTACATAGCCGATATCAATTCCGGCACCAGTTCTCATTATTTCAACTTGAAACTTGTTTTACTAGTCCTATTTATTATTCTAGGAATATTCATGGACTTACTATAATTTTTCGGGGTACTCCATCGGTACACATTTATACCGTGATGCAGAACCGGTATCTGCACTTTTCATCAGAAAAGCGACTTTCAGCATTCTTAATCACTTAACATAATTATTTAAGCCTTTTCATAATTATTAGGGTCAATTATGGAATTATTTCCTAATTCTCATATTTAATCAATTAATTTCCTAAATTAACGGTACGGGTTCTTACATTAGTCAATAACAATATTGGCACAAGAAAACCAAGAAGATCAAGATCTTATCCAATCAAAAGCCAACAGCCCAAGAAAATAAGGATAAGATAAGGCTACAGCAACACGATTCATGGAATCTCACTCCCAAACCTAAAACCTAATTATCCAGCCACTTTTTCTATGCCTAAACTTTGTTTTTATTAATGTTTAATTAGTTTTTCAACGAGTTCACATATTTATATTCATGTATGCATGTCGAGAGATACATACGTTATATTGAGGAGGTTGGGGCCGAGATATTTCCGAATCCAGACCCTTGTTGAGTTGTGTGGATTAGTTAGGTTAAGAATAACTTGATTAAGTGGTAGGTAGAGAGATCATTCACACCTCATATGTTAGGCCCTCCTTCAATGCTAAAGCTCATTTGAGGGGTTTTTCCTAAAATACCCCCAACCCTAATTTCCACCTCCTCTATAAACTCTCATTAGTTGGGGGTGGAGGCTAGGTTAGATTGAGAGAGAAAATTTGAGAGAAATTTGTGATTGTTTGAGCAAAGCTTTATGCTTTGCATTTGAGAGATCTCTAGGGAGAGTTTGAGAGAAACATCTCTATGGTAGTTTGATTATCACCATTGTTGGAGAGGTTGAGTTAACCACCACATTGGTGTATTTGATTCTTTGTAACCATTATTTTCATAGTTGATTTTAGATCTGGACTAAGTCCCGTGGGTTTTTACTTCTTCATTGGAGAAGGTTTTCCCACGTTAAAATCTGGTTGTGTTCTTTTCTCTCTCTCCTATTTGTTTTGATTTTTCTGTTGCGCTGTCCGACCTGGTGATATTCAGGCCGAGATGCTGCCGAGATCCGAGATCAGGATCTTGTTGATTGACTTCCGCACAAAAGGCTTTCTAGCCGAGTTTGAGGGAACCAAGTTCCCAACAGTGGTATCGGAGCCCGAGTTCGACAGGTTCTGAGGGAGACGAGATGCAGAACAATGGCATAACTCATAATAGAGATATGTTCAAGCTGACCGCAGACAATTTTACCTACTGGAAACCGATGATGGAAGATCATCTTTACTGTAAAGATTTACAAGAGCCCATTATCCTTGATGATAGACTGGCAGGAAAAACCGATAAGGAATGGGAGATCCAGATTCGTAAGGAGGTAGCTACGATCAGGAAATATATAGACAAGAGCCTCTTTGAGCACGTGTCTGACTTCACGAACGCGTATGAATTATGGACGAAGTTGGAGTCCTTGATTCAGAAGAAGACTCCCAGGAACAAAGCACACCTGGTTCGCCGACTTGTGAAGCTGGAATACAAGGACGGAATGAGCATGATAGAACACCTCAACACCTACAAAGGTATTGTGAATCAGCTGTCAAAAGTGATATGAAAATTGATGAAGAATTGCAGGCATTGCTGCTGTTTAGCTCGCTACCAGAAAGCCGGGATACTCTGGTGGTGACTTTGAATAATTCGACTCCAGATGGAAAATTGAAGATGGATGTCGTGACAGACAACCTCCTGGGCGAAGAATCCAGGAGAAAAAAATGAGGTCCTTCGAGCACGTCTGAGGCCAACGTTGCTGAGGACAAAGGGAAATCCGACTCCCGGGGTAGAAGCAAGAGTTGGGGTCGAGATCGTGATAGAAGAGGAGAGTCCAGAGGTCGGTCAAAACCGAATATGAGTTGAAGTGCTTTTATTGTGGAAAGACAGGTCATAAGAAGCCGGACTGCTGGACCCTGCAGAATGATGAGAAAAACGGCTCTGTAAAGCCGGATCAGATTATTCCCAAGAAGAGGGAAGACAAGAGCACCACTGCGGTGGCTGCCAATCCTGATGCCGAGATATTCCTCCTAGGTGAGGATAATTATTTGAATGTTGCGTATGATGATTGCACCTGGATTGTTGACTCTGGTGCTTCCTTCCATGTTACTCCACACAAAGGTTTTTTCTCCTCTTACCGAGGTGGTGATTTTGGAGTTGTGAAGATGGAAAATCATGTGACCAGCAAAATTGTTGGTGTCGGTTATGTAACTCTGACCACGGATGTTGGGTGCCGACTCGTGTTGAAAGATGTAAGGCATGTTCCTGACATGCGATTTGTAACAGCCCGTGTTAACCCAGATTGTTAACATACTATCGTATTAAGCCACGCTTAATTAAAATGCGGAATAACTTTTTCTTTAATTCAATTATGACGTCATTAAACTTAACCAACTTGATTACTTAATCAATTTCATAAAATACTGCCTGTATGTAAATTGCAAGACAACTAACTGGAATACCTCATATATAATAATAAGTGAGTATCTAAGGCCACAGGACTACAACACGTAGCCTGGGTCAAAATCCTGATACTTTAATTACAACATCAAACTAAAGGACATAAGTCAAACCATGTGGCATGGACAAACCCCATGCTCACCAAATAAGGCAACAATGCCCAATAACAGTCTCAACATGAACTTAACAGCAACATAACCAACAGTCAATAATCAGCAACCAGCATGTCAGCATAACAGCAAAACATAGATAAGTCTAACTCAGCTCTGGCCTCCTGCCACCTGAGCCCTCAACATTACCTGATCCTGAAATAAGCGTCCCCAAACGTGGGGTGAGATCTCTAACAAGAAATCTCAGTAAGACAAGGGGTCCTCAAGGAGTCTCCACCCCAAGCTCACTTACATGTGTAATATAAGTTCCAAAAACAGTATTTACAATATAAGTTCCAAAATCATGCGATGCAGCAATTAATCATGCCATGTGTGCTTATCAAATCTACTGGCCAGAGAAATGTAGGAATACGTCTATACCTACATGAGTACAAGGATACTACCTGCACCTCACCCACAGCCTCACCATCTTGTATGTACTACATACTCAGGCTTACCGTATAGGTGGACACCACATGCATCTCATAAAAGCACATTGCATATAAATAGCTCAACAGCATTTCCAAAACATTAAAGCATGTAACACAGCATGCACAAACCCATCCCCATGGGACATGGTGGAACAACAAAATGGCTAAACCGAGGACACGAAAGCTTACCTTGCAAGCTAGTTATCCAAGCCAAGAGTCCAACCACTCTCAAGTCCAAAAATAGCAGTATCACAATCTGATATGGACCAATAACACATCAATATTTATGCATCACAAGCATACAACTTAAAGACTACGCCTTTCCTTTACGTTTTACGTCTTAAGGCTTCCAACAAAGCCATAAGCCCTTAATCACATGATTCTGACTTAGTTCATTAATTACAGAAGTTAAACTTCCTTAATCTAGGGTCCACAAACACCCAATAGCTTACTGTTCACACAGCACGGCTACTATTCTGTGAAAACCCAGGATATCCGGATATCAGAATGGGCATATCCGGATATGTCATATCCGGATATCTCACTGACCATATCCGGATATAACATATCCGGATACTCAGGTCCCATATCCGGATATCAATATCCGGATACCATATCCGGATATCGATATCCGGATATCTGTTCGACAAATATCCGGATATCTCACGACAGAATGCAGTTTCTGCATTTCGTGAATATCCAGTCCAAAGATCCCACTTTTAACACATGTACACGTTAAAGGATCCATTTTTAAGCATATACAAGTTCACTTAGGTGTTGGTTACTTCATTTTAACCTTTACATGCCAAGACATCACCTTTAAGCATTAAAACTTAAGATCAAAGGTGTAGGAAACTTACCAAAGCTCAAAACAGAGCAAGGTGTGCTCTTGGAGCTCTCCACAAGCTCCTCAACTCAGGCCACACAATGGTGTACGAAAATGCACACCAAGATGAGTCCTTTCTTCACAAAGGTGGCTTCTTGGATCATCCACAACCAAGAAGAAACTCACAACTCTCACACAACACCAACTCAGCCTCACACCTCAACCAAAACAGCCTTCTCAACTCAGAATGAGACCAACAATGTAATCTCAAGGCTCACTCTCACCCTCACAAGTGTTTAAAGTGATGGAACAAGCATGAAAGGTGATAATCTAGGCCAAAAGAAGAAGAAGAAGAGCAAAGGAAGCACAAAGGGTGGAGGAGAGTCAATGGAATAGTGTTTTCCACTCTCAGCAGCAGCCCTCACGTATGATATGGTGTTCCTAGGGTTTTGTGCCCTCTTAATGTGTCTATTTATAGGCACATGGCCACTTAGCGCGCAGTATTAGCCTTAATAGCAAAGTAAAAGATCTTGATCCCAAACTTTGGAATCTGGACCTACGCATTTTTCTAAGATTTGTCATATTTTTATTTTATTCTTCGGAGCACCTTTCCGGTACGCGCTTTTCCATAGCCAGTATCAGTTCTGGCATCAGATTACGTCATTTTGACTTGAAACTTGTTTTACATGTCCTACATAATATTCTAGTAATTATCATGCATTCGTTATAATTTTCCGGGATACTTTTCCGGTACACATTTATACCGAGTAGCAGAACCGGTATCTGCGCTTTTCTTCCGAAAAGCGACTTTCAGCATTCTTATCCACTAATTGTAATTATTAAAGCCTCATAATAATTATTAGGGTCAATTATGGAATTATTTCCTAATTATCATAATTAATTTACTAATTACCTTAATTAACAGTGCGGGTTTTTACATTCACCCCACCTTTTTAAGGATTTTGTCCTCAAAATCAGAAACATACCTGTCTCGAAAGTCGGGATACTGTCGGAGAAGCTCGTCCTCTCGCTCCCACGTGCACTCCTCGGGACTACGCCCAGTCCACTGCACCTTGACCATCGGAATGATCTTGCTTCTAAGCTGTTTCTCGCCTCAATCGAGGATCTTGAGTGGTCCGACGGGAGTCTTTAGGTTCTCCCGAACCTCCACATCATCCGGCTGCACCACGTGCGAAGGATCTGCTATGTACTTCCGAAGCTGAGACACGTGAAACACGTCGTGGATGTTGGCTAAGTTCGGAGGTAAGGCAAGTCGATAGGCAACTGGTCCTACTCTACCAAGGATCTGGTAGGGCCCAATGAATCGCGGGCTCAACTTCCTCACTCCGAGTGCCCGTCCAACACCGGTGACAGGTGAAAGTTTCACAAACACGTGCTCACCCTCACTGAACTCCAGTGGTCGATGCTTGACATCATAGTAGCTTTTCTGGCGATTCTGCGCCTGCTTCAACTTTTCCCTGATTATCTGGATCTGCTGGGTAGTATCTTGGACAAGGTCCAAGCCAAAAAGCTCTTTATCTCCAACCTCAGACCAGTAGGTAGGAGTCCGACACCTCCTACCATACAGCGCCTCGTAGGGTGCCATGCCCAGATTAGCATGAAAACTGTTGTTGTACGAGAATTCTACCAACGGAAGGTACCTATCCCATGCAGAACCCTGCTCCAACGTGCAAGCTCTCAACATGTCCTCCAATGTCTGGATGGTCCGCTCAGTCTGTCCGTCAGTCTGAGGGTGATAGGCGGTACTCAATCTCAACTGCGTACCAAAAGCCTCCTGCAGCGCCTCCCAGAACCGAGATGTGAACTTCGGGTCCCTATCACTGATGATACTCTCGGGCACCCCGTGAAGCCTCACAATCTCGCGGACATATAGCTTGGCCAACTGCTCTGTAGTGAAGCTCACCTTCAATGGAACAGTGTTTTCCACTCTCAGCAGCAGCCCTCACGTATGATATGGTGTTCCTAGGGTTTTGTGCCCACTTAATGTGTCTATTTATAGGCACATGGCCACTTAGCGCGCAGTATTAGCCTTAATAGCAAAGTAAAAGATCTTGATCCCAAACTTTGGAATCTGGACCTACGCATTTTTCTAAGATTTGTCATATTTTTATTTTATTTTTCGGAGCACCTTTCCGGTATGCGCTTTTCCATAGCCAGTATCAGTTCTGGCATCAGATTACGTCATTTTGACTTGAAACTTGTTTTACATGTCCTACATAATATTCTAGTAATTATCATGCATTCGTTATAATTTTCCGGAATACTTTTCTGGTACACATTTATACCGAGTAGCAGAACCGGTATCTGCGCTTTTCTTCCGAAAAGCGACTTTCAGCATTCTTATCCACTAATTGTAATTATTAAAGCCTCATAATAATTATTAGGGTCAATTATGGAATTATTTCCTAATTATCATAATTAATTTACTAATTACCTTAATTAACGGTGCGGGTTCTTACACGATTGAACCTAATCTCAGTAGGAAAACTTGACGATGTCGGGTTAGTGAACTACTTCGGTAGTGTTAGATGGAAGCTGGCCAAGGAAAACTTGGTCGTGGCCCGAGGTAAGAAGGAAGGCTCCTTGTACGTGATGCAAGGAAAGATCAATGGCAGAGAAGCCAATTATGTCCGAGATGAACCGAGCTTGGAGCTATGGCACAAGCGCCTCGGCCACATGAGTGTGAAAGGGCTCCAGATCCTACACAAGAAAGGATTACTGACCGAGTTGAAAGGCCAAGCGTTGGAGAGTTGCACGCATTGCCTAGCTGGAAAGCAGCACCGGGTTTCTTTCGTGAAACCGGATCAGCCCAGAAGACGCAGGTATATTCTTGACCTCGTCCATACTGATGTTTTCTCCATGTCGAAAAGATCTCTTGGAGGAGCTCAGTATTTTGTCTCTTTTATTGATGATCATTCCCGTAAAGTGTGGGTTTATTTGTTGAAATCTAAAGACCAGGTACTCCAATCCTTTAAAGAGTTCCATGCTATGGTAGAGAGGGAGACTGGTAAGAAATTGAAGGTGGTCCGATCTGATAATGGTGGCGAGTATTGCGGCTCTTTTGATGCTTATTGCAGAGCGGCTGGTGTAAGAACCTGCACCGTTAATTAAGGTAATTAGTGAATTAATTATGATAATTAGGAAATGATTCCATAATTGACCTTAATAATTATTATTGGGCTTAAATAATTATGTTGAGTGAGTAAAAATGCTGAAAGTCGCTTTTTGGAAGAAAAGCGCAAATACCGGTTCTGCTACCCGGTATAAATGTGTACCGGAAAAGTATCCCGGAAAATTATAACGAATGCATGATAATTACTAGAATATTATGTAGGACTTGTAAAACAAGTTTCAAGTCAAAATAATGTAATTTGATGCCAGAACCGATACTGGCTATGGAAAAGCGCGTACCGGAAAAGTGCTCCGAAAAATAAAATAAAAATATGGAAAATCTTAGAAAAATGTGTAGTTCTAGATTCCAAAGTTTGGGATCAAGATCGTTTGCGTTGCTATTAATGCTAATACTGCGCGTTATGGCTTAAACCCCTATATATGCTAACTTAGCACAAAACCCTAGGCCATATTGGCTTTCTACGTGAGTGTGTGCAGCAGCTAAATGCCCTCTTGTGTCCTCACCCCTTCCTCCATAGACAAACCTCCAAAGTGACCACCTTTCTTCACCTTCCTTCCCTCTTTGCACCATGGTTGTGTGTGGCTGAGGTTTTCGTGTGTGGAGAGCCTTACATTCTGTGTTTAGTCACTGTTAGAGGCGTGTGGAAGGGCTGAGTTGTGTTGAGTGAGAGTTGTGAGTTTCTCCTTGGTTGTGGAAGCTCCAAGAAGCCACCTTTGTGAAGAAAGGACTCATCTTGGTGTGCATTTTCGTGCACTGTGGGGAGGCAGTCTTTGGAGCTGCTGTGTGAGCTCCAAGAGCATCATCTACCTCTGCTTTTGACTTTGTGATATGATCACCACCATTGAACTTGAGTTTATATGCTTAAAAATAGAACCTTGATGCATGTATTTAACTAAGTTGATAACTTAAGGGTGGGGTAGGTTAAACACACCTAGAAATGCATGTTTAAGTGACTATAATCGGTTAAAAGTGGGATCTTTGGTGTGGATATTCACGAAATGCAGAAACTGCATTCTGTTGTGAGATATCCGGATATTTGTCGAACAGATATCCGGATATCAGTATCCGGATATGGTATCAAGATATTCATATCCGGATATTCATATTCGGATGAGGGATCTGGATATCCGGATATGGTATATCCGGATATGGTCAGTGTGATATCCGGATATTGCATATCCGGATATGTCCCCTGTATATCCGGATATCCTGGGATTTCGCAGAACAGTGGCTATGCTGTGTGAACAGTAAGCTATTGGGGGTTTGTGGACCCTAGATTAATGAAGTTGAACTTCTGTAATTAATGAACTAAGTCAGAATCACATGATTAAGGGCTTATGGCTTTGTTGGAAGCCTTAAGACGTAAAACGTAAAGGAAAGACGTAGTCTTTGAGTTATATGCTTGTGATGCATAATTAATGATATATTATTGGTCCATGTCAGATTGTGATACTGCTGTGTTTGGACTTGAGAGTGGTTGGACTCTTGGCTTGGATAGCTAGCTTGCAAGGTAAGCTTTCGTGTCCTCGGTTTAGCCATGTTGTGGTTCCACCATGTCCCATGGGGATGTGGTTTATGCATGCTGTGTTACATGCTTTGATGTTTGGAAATGCTGTTGAGCTATTATATGCAATGTGCTTTTATGAGATGCATGTGATGTCCACCTATACGGTAAGCCTGAGTATGTGGTACATACAAGATGGTGAGGCTGTGGGTGAGGTGCAAGCGGTGTTCCTTGTACTTATGTGGGTATAGACGTATTCTTTTCTCTGGCCAGTAGATTGTATAAACACACATGGCATGAATATCTGTTGCACTGCATAGTTTTGGAACTTATATTGAAATACTATTTTTGAACTTATATTGCACATGTAAGTGAGCTTGGGGTGGAAGATCCTTGAGGACCCCTTGTCTTACTAAGATTTCTTGTTTAGAGATCTCACCCCACGTTTGGGAATGCTTATTTCAGGTTCAGGTAATGTTGAGGGCTCAGGTGGCAGGAGGCCAGAGCTGAGTTAGACTTATCTGTGCTTTGCTGACATGATGGTTGCTGGTTATTAGACTGTTGTTATGTTTCCCGCTTTGATTATGTTATTATGTTGAGACTGCTTTTGGGCATTGTTGCCTTATTTGGTGAGCATGGGGTTTGTCCATGTCACACAGACTGGTTATGGTCTTTTTAGTTAAAGTTGTATTAAGATAACAGGATGTTGGTCCAGGCAATGTGTTATAGTCTTGTGACTTAGATACTCACTTATTATTTATATATGAGGTATTTCAGTTAGTTGTCTTGCAATTTACATACAGGCAGTATTTTATGAAATTGATTAAGTAATCAAGTTGGCTAAGGTTAATGATGTCATAATTGAATTAAAGAAAAAGTTATTCCACATTTTAATTAAGCGTGGCTTAATACGATAGTATGTTAACAATCCGGGTTTACACGGGCTGTTACATTTTATGGTATCAGAGCACTTTCTAGGGAAAAGCCTGTATGTATTGCAATAACTTAGGATGTTTCGTTGCGTGTCTACTTCGTGTTCTCTCTGATTGGTGTGTATTGTGATAATGCATATGTGACCACATAGTGTGGGCCTGATCAACTCATTCTTTGTGTAACTTGTGCAGAGTCATGGTGCCACCGAGGAGGAACCCTAGTACGAGCGAGGATCAATCGGATCCTATCCTGGCTGCATTAGCTGAGATGCAGGCGGCCCGACTAGCCGACCATGAGGCCACGAGGTTGGCAAACCAGGCGATGCTGGACGCTATCAGAGATGCGAACCGGCGAGCCACTGTTGAGGTTTTGGAGGAGAACCGGATGGCCAACATGACTATGATGAGGGTCATGTTGGAGGAGTTGAGGGCTGGCCCTGCTGCTGTCCAGTGTCCTCCACCACCTCCACCGCCGCCACCACCTCCACCTAGTCAACAGGAGGACTCCCAGAGTCAAATGGGTGAAGGTAGTCATTTGACGGGGGCTCTGCAAGCCATTCCCATATTTGCTGAGGATCGCGACGAGATCGACCGCCGGCTGAATGCTTTCCGTAAGCACAAGCCACCTTCTTTTGACGGATCTTATGATCCCATTGCTGCTGCCACATGGTTACAGGCGTTGGACAAGATCTTCCGGATCATGCAGTGTACCGATCCGCAGAAGCTGATGTTTGCCACTTACATGCTGGAGGGCGAGGCCCATGAGTGGTGGACCAAAATTTCTCTCGTCTACGAGATGCAGGGCCGTGTGATGACGTGGCCGTTCTTTGAGGAGTGTTTTCTGGGTCAGTATTTCCCGTATGATGCACAGGATAGGAAGCAAGGGGAGTTTGACCGTTTGGTTCAGGGCTCATTGTCAGTTGACGAGTACCTGGCCAAGTTTAACGAGCTGGTGAAGTTTTCACACTTCAGGATGGCGAGGCCTACTCCTACATTCTTGGCTACTAAGTTCCGCAGGGGACTTAGTGAGGATATTGCTGGTTACTTAGCTGGGTCTGCTTCCAGAGATTTTGGGACACTGGTTCAGCAGTGACGTGATATTGAAGACTTCTACAGCACGAGTAAGGCCAAGAAGGCCAAGACGGATGAGACGACGACGAAAGTAGCTGGTGGTTCCACTTCTTGGCGAGACAGGAAGTTTGGGAACAAGGGAAAGGGAAAACAGATGGCAGCTCGGCAAGCGTCGAATCAGTTCAAGAGGACTTCTGCTCAGGGGAGCGCAGCGAGACCTCCTGCTCCCAAGTGTTCGGGATGTGGGAAGACTCATTTTGGGCCGTGTTCTACCGGTCAGCTGATTTGCTTTCAGTGTGGCAAGGAGGGCCACTACTCCAGAGATTGCCCGACGGCGAGAGTTGCTGCAGTGCAGGCTGTGCCATTGCAGATGGTTCCTACTGGGGCACCAGCCGTGCCACCGACTACGGGGCGTATGTACACCCTTGATCGTCAGCAGTCGGACAGAGCTCCGAACCTGGTCAGAGGTACTGTTACCAATGGTGATTCAGCTGTTGATGTGTTGTTTGATTCAGGGGTAACGCACTCTTTTGTTGCTACCCCTATTGCTGTGGGGCTTGAGTTGCCCAGTGATGTGCTTTCTCCACCGATGCGGGTGACCACCGCCACCGGAGAAAAAAGTTTGACCTCCACTGTCCATCGCAATGTAGCGTTTCAGTGGGATGGCCGTGACTTCTCGGTAGATCTGATAGGATTGCCGATGGCCAACTTGGAGATTATTCTGGGCATGGATTGGCTGTCCAGAAACTGTGCATTGATTGACTGCTGTGCCAAGAGAGTGGTGATGTCTCCGGGTGGGTCCACAGCCAGTTCCTCACCGTTCATTTCAGTCCTGTAGGCGAGGAGGGCCTTGAGAGCAGGGGCATTTGGCTATGTTATGTTGGGAGGTTTGGTGAGTGGGACACGGGAGGATCTCACTGGCATTCCTGTGGTGAGGGAATTCCTCGAGGTGTTTCCCGAGGAGATTCCTGAGTTTCCACCGCAGAGGGAGATAGAGTTCTCTATAGATTTATTGCCTGGTGTGGGGCCTATCTCATTGGCTCCATACCGGATGTCGCCACCAGAGCTGGCTGAGCTGAAGAAGCATATTGAGGAGCTTTCAGCGAAAGATTTCATTCGGCCGAGTGTGTCTCCTTGGGGAGCACCGGTCATTTTTGTGAAAAAGAAAGATGGGACCATGCGGTTGTGCACCGACTACAGACAGTTGAACAAGGTGACAATCAAGAACAAGTATCCCCTCCCACGCATTGATGATTTGTTTGATCAGCTCAGGGGTGCTTGCGTATATTCCAAGATTGACCTCCGGTCCGGTTACCATCAGATAAGGGTAAAGTCGGAGGATGTCCCAAAGACAGCGTTTCGCTCGAGGTACGGGCATTATGAGTACTTGGTGATCCCATTTGGACTTACCAATGCACCCGCAGTGTTCATGGACTATATGAACAAGATCTTCCAGCCGTACCTGGACCAGTTTGTGATCGTCTTCATCGACGACATCTTGATTTACTCCAAGACATAGGAGGAGCATGCCGAGCACTTGAAGATTGTTCTGCAAGTGTTGAAAGAGAAAAAGCTATATGCTAAGCCGTCAAAATGTGAGTTTTGGCTCAAGGCGGTGAAATTTCTGGGTCATGTGATTTCCGCTGATGGAGTTGTAGTTGATCCTAACAAGATTGAGGCTGTGATGGATTGGGAGAGGCCCAAGACGGTTACAGAAGTGAGAAGCTTCTTGGGTTTGGCTGGGTACTACAGGAGGTTCATAGAGGGATTCTCCAAGATGGTGCTACCAATTACTCGCCTTACCCGAAAGGAGACTCCATTCGTGTGGACACATGAGTGTGAGGAGTGCTTCCAGGAGTTGAAGGAGAGACTGACTACTGCTCCTGTGTTAGTCCTTCCTGATCCTGCGGAGCAGTTTGAGTTATATTGCGATGCCTCTGGTAAAGGGCTTGGCTGCGTGTTAATGCAGAAAGGGAAAGTTGTTGCTTATGCTTCAAGACAGTTGAAACCTCATGAGGAGAACTACCCGACTCACGACTTGGAGTTGGCAGCCATTGTTTTTGCTTTCAAGATTTGGAGGCATTACCTGTTTGGCATGAAGTTTTCTGTATTCAGTGACCACAAGAGCCTCAAGTATCTGTTTGACCAGAAGGAGTTGAACATGAGACAGCGAAGATGGATGGAGTTTTTGAAGGATTACGACTTTGAGTTGAGGTATCACCCTGGCAAGGCCAATGTGGTAGCCGATGCTTTGAGTCGGAAATCCGTGAGCTTATCCAGCTTGATGATGAGCGACTACGAGGTGATTGAAAAGTTCAGAGACTTGAGAGTGAACTCCTTGTTTGGGGGCGCACTGCTCAAGATGGAAACAGCAGAAGTGATTAATGAGCTAATGGAAAAGATTAAAGAGGCGCAAGTGCAAAGAGAGTACCTTGATTATGTGAAGAACCAGGACGGTGTGTCTTGGAATGAGGATGGTTTGTTACTGTTCCAGAAGAGGATTGTTATCCCTCGAGGGCCATTGACCGAGGAGGTTATGGCAGAGGCTCATAAGGGCCGGTTTACTATCCACCCTGGTGCTACAAAAATGTACTAGGACTTAAAGAGAAATTTTTGGTGGCCGGACATGAAGAAGGACATAGCGGTCTTCGTGTCCAAATGCCTTATTTGTTAGAAAGTGAAGATTGAGCACCAGAAACCGTCTGGTAAACTTCAACCTCTGGAGATTCCACAGTGGAAGTGGGAGAGTATTTCCATGGACTTCGTGGTGGGACTGCCCAAAACTCAGACTAGTTGTGACTCTATCTGGGTCATTGTGGATAGATTGACCAAGTCTGCCCATTTTCTTCCAGTAAAGGTGAGCTTCACTACAGAGCAGTTGGCCAAGCTATATGTCCGCGAGATTGTGAGGCTTCATGGGGTGCCCGAGAGTATCATCAGTGATGGGGACCCGAAGTTCACATCTCGGTTCTAGGAGGCGCTGTAGGAGGCTTTTGGTACACAGCTGAGATTGAGTACCGCCTATCACCCTCAGACTGATGGACAGACTGAGCGGACCATCCAGACATTGGAGGACATGTTGAGGGCTTGCACGTTGGAGCAGGGTTCAGAATGGGATAGGTACCTTCTGTTGGTAGAATTCTCGTACAACAACAGTTTTCATGCTAGTCTGGGCATGGCACCCTACGAGGCGCTGTATGGTAGGAGGTGTCGGACTCCTACTTGCTGGTCTGAGGTTGGAGACAAAGAGCTATTTGGCTTGGACTTTGTCCAAGATACTACCCAGCAGATCCAGATGATCAGGGAAAAGTTGAAGCAGGCGCAGAATCGCCAGAAAAGCTACTATGATGTCAAGCATCGTCCACTGGAGTTCAGTGAGGGTGAGCACGTGTTCGTGAGACTTTCACCTGTCACCGGGGTTGGACGGGCACTCGGAGTGAGGAAGTTGAGCTCGCGATTCATTGGGCCCTACCAGATCCTTGGTAGAGTAGGACCTGTTGCCTATCGACTTGCCTTACCTCCAAACCTAGCCAACATCCATGACGTGTTTCACGTGTCTCAGCTTCGGAGGTACATAGCAGACCCTTCGCACGTGGTGCAGCCGGATGATGTGGAGGTTCGGGAGAACCTAAAGACTCCCGTCGGACCACTCAAGATTCTCGATCGAGGCGAGAAACAGCTTAGAAGCAAGACTATTCCGATGGTCAAGGTGTAGTGGACGGGGCGTAGTCCCGAGGAATGCACGTGGGAGCGAGAGGATGAGCTTCTCCGGCAGTATCCCGACTTTCGAGATAGGTACGTTTCTGATTTTGAGGACAAAATCCTTAAAAAGGTGTGGTGAATGTAAGAACCCGCACCGTTAATTAAGGTAATTAGTGAATTAATTATGATAATTATGAAATGATTCCATAATTGACCTTAATAATTATTATTGGGCTTAAATAATTATGTTCAGTGAGTAAAAATGCTGAAAGTCGTTTTTCGGAAGAAAAGCGCAGATACCGGTTCTGCTACCCGGTATAAATGTGTACCGGAAAAGTATCCCGGAAAATTATAAAGAATGCATGATAATTACTAGAATATTATGTAGGACTTGTAAAACAAGTTTCAAGTCAAAATAATGTAATTTGATGCCAGAACTGATACTGGCTATGGAAAAGCGCGTACCGGAAAGGTGCTCCGAAAATTAAAATAAAAATATGAAAAATCTTAGAAAAATGAGTAGGTCTAGATTCCAAAGTTTGGGATCAAGATCTTTTGCGTTGCTATTAAGGCTAATACTGCGCGTTATGGCTTAAACCCCTATATATGCTAACTTAGCACAAAACCCTAGGCCATATTGGCTTTCTACGTGAGTGTGTGCAGCAGCTGAATGCCCTCTTGTGTCCTCACCCCTTCCTCCATAGACAAACCTCTAAAGTGACCACCTTTCTTCACCTTCCTTCCCTCTTTGCACCATGGTTGTGTGTGGCTGAGGTTTTTGTGTGTGGAGAGCCTTACATTCTGTGTTTGGTCACTGTTAGAGGGGTGTGGAAGGGATGAGTTGTGTTGAGTGAGAGTTGTGAGTTTCTCCTTGGTTGTGGAAGCTCCAAGAAGCCACCTTTGTGAAGAAAGGACTCATCTTGGTGTGCATTTTCGTGCACTGTGGGGAGGCAGTCTTTGGAGCTGCTGTGTGAGCTCCAAGAGCATCATCTACCTCTGCTTTTGACTTGTGGTATGATCACCACCATTGAACTTGAGTTTATATGCTTAAAAATGGAACCTTGATGCATGTATTTAACTAAGTTGATAACTTAAGGGTGGGGTAGGTTAAACACACCTAAAATGCATGTTTAAGTGACTATAATCGGTTAAAAGTGGGATCTTTGGTGTGGATATTCACGAAATGCAGAAACTGCATTCTGTCGTGAGATATCCGGATATTTGTCGAACAGATATCCGGATATCAGTATCCGGATATGGTATCCGGATATTCATATCCGGATATGGTATCCGGATATTCATATTCGGATGAGGGATCTGGATATCCGGATATGGTATATCCGAATATGGTCAGTGTGATATCCGGATATTGCATATCCGGATATGTCCCCTGTATATCCGGATATCCTGGGATTTCGCAGAACAGTGGTTGTGTTGTGTGAACAGTAAGCTATTGGGGGTTTGTGGACCCTAGGTTAATGAAGTTGAACTTCTGTAATTAATGAACTAAGTCAGAATCACATGATTAAGGGTTATGGCTTTGTTGGAAGCCTTAAGACGTAAAACGTAAAGGAAAGGCGTAGTCTTTGAGTTATATGCTTGTGATGCATAATTAATGATCTATTATTGGTCCATGTCAGATTGTGATACTGCTGTGTTTGGACTTGAGAGTGGTTGGACTCTTGGCTTAGATAGCTAGCTTGCAAGGTAAGCTTTCGTGTCCTCGGTTTAGCCATGTTGTGGTTCCACCATGTCCCATGGGGATGTGGTTTATGCATGTTGTGTTACATGCTTTGATGTTTTGGAAATGCTGTTGAGCTATTATATGCAATGTGCTTTTATGATATGCATGTGATGTCCACCTATACGGTAAGCCTGAGTATGTGGTACATACAAGATGGTGAGGCTGTGGGTGAGGTGCAAGCGGTGTTCCTTGTACTTATGTGGGTATAGACGTATTCCTGCATTTCTCTGGCCAGTAGATTGTATAAACACACATGGCATGAATATCTGTTGCACTGGATAGTTTTGGAACTTATATTGAAATACTGTTTTTGAACTTATATTGCACATGTAAGTGAGCTTGGGGTGGAAGATCCTTGAGGACCCCTTGTCTTACTAAGATTTCTTGTTTAGAGATCTCACCCCACGTTTGGGAACGCTTATTTCAGGTTCAGGTAATGTTGAGGGCTCAGGTGGCAGGAGGCCAGAACTGAGTTAGACTTATCTATGCTTTGCTGACATGATGGTTGCTGGTTATTTGACTGTTGTTATGTTTCCCGCTTTGATTATGTTATTATGTTGAGACTGCTTTTGGGCATTGTTGCCTTATTTGGTGAGCATGGGGTTTGTCCATGTCACACAGACTGGTTATGGTCTTTTTAGTTAAAGTTGTATTAAGATATCAGGATGTTGGTCCAGGCTATGTGTTGTAGTCCTGTGACTTAGATACTCACTTATTATTTATATATGAGGTATTTCAGTTAGTTGTCTTGCAATTTACATACAGGCAGTATTTTATGAAATTGATTAAGTAATCAAGTTGGCTAAGGTTAATGACGTCATAATTGAATTAAAGAAAAAGTTATTCCACATTTTAATTAAGCGTGGCTTAATACGATAGTATGTTAACAATCCGGGTTAACACGGGCTGTTACAGCTGGGATCCGACTTGAGAAGACGCCCCCCAAGACCCCACAGTTGAATGGACTTGCTGAGAGGATAAATAGGACTATTGAAGAGAAGGTTCGAAGTATGCTATCCAATGCCGGATTGCCAAAATCATTCTGGGGAGAAGCCGTCAAAACTGTTGTTGACTTGATCAACCTCTCACCATCACGGCTACTTGAAAGAGAAATTCCAGAAGAAGTCTAGACAGGTCGGAAAGCGGCCTATAATCAATTAAAGGTGTTTGGATGCCGAGATTTCGTGCATGTCCCTAAAGATGAAAGGGAAAGACTTGATGCGAAGACAAAAGAATGCATCTATCTTAGTTCGCCGAGTTATGAGTTCGGGTTCCGACTTTGGGAACCAATCAATAAGAAGATCGTGAGAAGCCGAGATGTGATCTTTCATGAAGATGGGACCATTCATGACATCTCGAAGCCCAACGTCCGAGTTACTGTCAGACATGAAGAACCTATCCCTCCTGTCCGAGCTGAAGCAGGGGCAGAAAATCAATAAAATGAAGAAATTGCTTATCAACAACAAGCTGATGATGACCAAGATACTAAGGTTCGAGTTGAAGATGAGATCTGGGATGAGAATGATGAACCGGGTTCTCAAGCTGAAGAACAACTGAGATATCCAACTCGAGAAAGAAGACCCTCTACAAGATACCCATCTGATGAATACACCGTTGTAGCTGAAGACGGTGAGCCTCAGAGTTATGATGAGGCTGTGACGAGCTTAGAGAAAGAAGAATGGGAAAAGGCAATACAAGACGAGATGAAGTCTCTGCACGAGAATCAGACTTATGAACTGACTGAGTTTCCTGAAGGAAGACGAGCTCTGAAAAATAAATTGGTGTACAAGATTAAGAATGAAAAGAACGGGCAGAAGCCGAGATACAAAGCCCGAATTGTAGTGAAAGGCTTCAATCAGAAGAAATGAGTAGACTTTGAAGATATTTTTTTCCTGTGGTGAAAATGACCTCGGTCCGAACTGTGTTAGCTATTGCAGCTTCGATGGACCTCGAGGTAGAACAAATGGACGTGAAGACGGCATTCCTTCACGGTGATTTAGAAGAAAAGATTTATATGGAACAACCTGAGGGGTTCCAAGCTCCAGACCAAGAAGACTTGGTATGTCGTTGAAGAAGAGCATCTATGGCTTAAAGCAAGCACCTCGGTAGTGGTACAAGAAATTTGAATCCTTCATGATTGATCACAAGTTTGAGAAGACAAAAGCCGACCACTGCGTATTTGTGAAGAGGTATGAGGCCGCATATTTTTTGATATTGTTGTTATATGCTGACGACTTGCTTATTGTAGGGAAAGACAAATCGAGGATAGTCTCCCTGAAGAAGGCATTGAACTCGTCCTTCGCAATGAAGGACCTCGGTCCTGCAAAGCAGATACTCGGAATCAAGATTATCCGAGACAGACAAAAGAAGCTATTGTGGCTGAGTCAAGAAAAGTATATTGAGAAGATATTGAAGAGATTCAGCTTGGAAAAAGCCAAAACAGTGAGCACCCCCCTAGCCGGACACATAAAGCTGAACCAGAAGCAATGTCCGAGATCTGATGAAGACAAAGATGAGATGCTGAAGGACCCGTACCAATCCGCCGTCGGAAGTTTGATGTATGTAATGGTTTGCACTAGATCCGACTTGGCATATGCTGTTGGAATGGTAAGCCGATATTTGTCAAACCCCGGAAAAGAGCACTGGGAAGCAGTGAAGTGGATCTTCAAGTACCTCCGAGGTACCACCGACTTATGTCTCCGATTTGAAGAAGGCAAAGCCGAGTTGCAAGGCTGCTCAGATTCTGATTTAGGGGGAGATTTCGACTCGAGGAAGTCGACGACGGGATACATGATGATATTTGCCGGAGGAGCTGTCTCTTGGCAATCAAGACTTCAGAAATGTGTTGCACTATGGACAACTGAGGCTGAGTACATTGCCGCGACTGAGGCAAGCAAAGAGATGTTGTGGATGAAGAAGTTCCTCATGAAACTCGACCATGATCAAGACAAGTACGAGCTGGGTTGTGACAATCAAAGCGCAATCCATCTAGCGAAGAATTCGACCTATCACTCCCACACTAAGCACATTGATGTGAGGTATCATTAATGGATCCGGGATGTGGTGGAAGGCGGAGAGCTCGAACTCATCAACGTGCACACTGACCAAAATTGGTCCGACATGATGACCAAGCCGGTTCCAGCAAGAAAATTTGAAGACTGCTGTGAAGGAGCCGGGTTGATGCTGAAGCCGACGCATTGAAGTCGGAGGGGCAGATTTGTTGGGCCCTCCTTCAATGCTAAAGCCCGTTTGAGGGGTTTTTCCTAAAATACCCCTAACCCTAATTTCCACCTCCTCTATAAATCCTCATTAGTTGGGGGTGGAGGCTAGGTTAGATTGAGAGAGAAAATTTGGGAGAAATTTGTGATTGTTTGAGCAAAACTTTGTGCTTTGCATTTGAGAGATCTCTAGGGAGAGTTTGAGAGAAACATCTATAGGGTAGTTTGATTATCACCATTGTTGGAGAGGTTGAGTTAACCACTACATTGGTGTATTTGATTCTTTTTAACCATTATTTTCATAGTGGATTTTAGATCTGGACTAGGTCCCGTGGGTTTTTACTTCTTCATTGGAGAATGTTTTCCCACGTTAAAATCTGGTTGTGTTCTTCTCTCTCTCTCCTATTTGTTTTGATCTTTTCACTGCGCTGTTCGACCTGGTGATATTCAGGCCGAGATACTGCCGAGATCCGATATCAGGATCGTGTTGATTGACTTCCGTACAAAAGGCTTCCTAGCCGAGTTTGAGGGAACCGAGTTCCCAACAACATAACCTTTGAACTTGAACTTTAACAATTCAGTTATTAGTTTGGCCATAGAGATGTGGGAATTAGTTATTGGGTATATATGTTAGGTTGGCCAAAAGCCCCGTCATACCTTAGTGTTCAGTTACTAGTTAAACATTGATAGATCGTCGTTAATACTTTGTTTCAGTATTGTTGTATCAGGAAAATTGAACTTGACCTATATCTCATCCATCATCTTAAAATCTTTAATTTTAATTTATTTTTTTCTTTGTTTTAATTGTCTTTTAGTTTATAAATCCAATCACCAAAATCAATCCTTTTTTCCTAATTTATTTACTTGAATAGTTCACACTTTATAACTTATTTCCGTGGGAACGATCTTGGACTCACACATCCCTTTATTACTTGTGACACGTGCACTCGTGTATTTGTGTGATTGATTTAATTGATTGCAAATTGCACATCAGTAACCTCCTGATACAATTGCAAATCGACATTCCCTTGGTAGAAGCCCAACGTTCGTGAAGGATGTACTCTCAAAGAAGAGACGTATAGAGGAGTATGAAACTATGACAATAACCCAAGAAAGCTGCAACTATCCGAGTAAAATTCCACCCAAAGGTGGTACCGATAATCTTACCCTAAATGGAAAATAAAACAACATACTATCTCATTGTCGTTTTTAACCATAAGAGGATCGGAATTATTATTTCTCTTTTCATTGATTTTGAAAAGGTTTTCACATAATAGTTATAATTGTCTTCTTCCTCCTTGACTTTCTCTGAAAGTTTTTTCTCAAAACAAAACCAACCTGGAATTCATTCAGTTCTTAAGAAAGAAGAAATATAAGAAAAGACAAATTACACTCTCAACATCTTTATTTTGAAACTAAAACCATTCAATCACTTGGGAAGCTCTTGAAGATCTTGGATAAACCTATCAATATAACCATTCATTAGCTTTGGACTCCCCTTTGTTTCCTTCCATTTAGTGTGGTTCTTCTTCAGTGTAGCACCCACATCACTACCTTCATCCATCACTAACTTAATGGCTTTACACAAGCTCTCTTTTGAAACCCACCCATTTTCTCCCCTTTCAACCTCAACAGCCACTTCAAGTTCCTCAACCAGAAGCTTCGTATTCAAAATCTGATCACCAAGAAATGGAACTAGCACTATCTGTTTGTCACTCATCAAAGACTCCCATATAGAACCAAACCCACAATGATTCACAAAGCAACCCACAGATTCATGCTTCAAGATCAATGGCTGTTGAACCCAACCCCTTGAAACCATTCCTCTTCCCTTCACCCTCTCTTCAAACCCCTCCAGTAACCCTTCTTCCACAGTTTCACACCCATTAGGAGCCTTAAGAGAAACCAAAAATGGAAACCCTGAAAGCTCAAACCCTAACAATAGCTCTTGAAATTGTTCTTTTTCCAAATTGATTTGTGACCCAAATGCACAAAAAACCACAGCACCATGTTCAAACCCATCAAGCCAATTAGACCAACGTTCTTCTAAGTTACCCTCAGCCTCCTCAGGCAACACTGGTCCTGTTAATAACACTGGCTTTTCATATTGTGATGCCACGTAATCACAAAAGCTACCCTCAATCTCTCTGGTTGTTCTTATAGCTATGGCATCGCTTTCTTCCAAAGCTGTTGTTATGCGCTCATAAAATGTTTTGCCTTCACCCCATGGTAGTGATAAGAACAACAATGATCTTGCTTGACGACCACGAAGCACTACTTTGGTTGAAGGGTACCCTAATGGTGACTGGCTTAGTTCTTCCTCAGTAATAGGCCTATACTTCGGAACATTCCTTGCAGGAACAAGTGCTATAGCCAAACTCGCAGCACAAACCACATTGTAACAAATGGTTTTGATACCAAACTTCTTTGCTGATTCTGGGATCCAATGTGCGCTATCATAGAACACAAAGTCAGGTTTTGTTGCACTTAATGCTAGCTCTACTTGGTCGCGCATTTGATCCGTCGCTATGACGAGAAGATTGTTTAAAGAAATGTGAATCTCTGAAGCAGTTTCGGTGCCTGGAGGAAGACCATCTACTTGTGGAACGGTGACAATGTGGAATGTGATGAGATGTGGATAGCGATTCAGGTGTTGTAGTTGAAGCTGAGCTTTCTTTGGTAGAAAATAAGTGATTCTATGTCCTCTTTTGGCTAACTCGTTTGAGAGGTGGAGGAATGGAGTCATGTGACCAGTAGCAAACCATGGAAACATAGCTATGTGAAGCTTGGAAGTGTTTGTTCTAGCCATTTCTGGTAGAAATTTTCACCAATCTTGATTTGTTATTATATATACTTGTGTGTGTTGATTCTTGTTTTGTCATTCATTTAAGTTTTTACTATAAAAGGACAGGTATATGTTCTATTTATTTTTAAGGTATGTATAGGTGGTGGTAGGTGTGTTATTTATTGGGTCCTTAATTGTTTTCACAGTATATTTACTATCTAAAAGAACAGGATATATGTGGCCTAGGATTGCTCTATTGAATGTGTGGTATATCGATTGTGGTGGGGTAGGTATGTTATTTGGTGATAGCTAGGAAGGTACATATAACAAGATATTTATTTAATAAGAAAAATATTTAATAGTTTGTTATTAACATTTCTATTACCGGACTCATGTATTGCTTTACATTTATAAATCTTTATCTTAAAATTACAGCTCGTATAGTCAATTAATATATCTACTGATACGAAGAGACGTAACTGGTTATGATATTTAGCAGCATCAATCATTCGAAATGAAACTATGGGTAAAATGTGTGTAATTTTAAAGGATGTAAAGTTGTGTCATTTTAAGAGAGAAAAAGAGATAGATAAAGGAGGAGAGAGAGAGTTGACAAAAAAATAAAGGTGTGAGACTCACCTCTTCGTGAGAGTGTAAGGATATAATTTGTGTCATTTAAAAAGATAAATATTTTTCACTGAAACTATATACTATTGGAAGGTAATGAGCTTGAGAGATAAGAGTTTAGAAGTGTTTGAATTATTACACTAAGAGATATTAAATTTGGAATGTTCAGCGATGTTACATCCCATAGAAAATCCTAAAAATAATGCAAGCTACTATAACCCATAAGAACCCAAATTACCATGCTTTCAGTTTCAGCTATTAGCTTATATGTGAACATGATATTGTTGATCATATTATTAATATATCCAAGGATAAAATATAAAGAAAAACGATAGTCTTAAAATTTCACAGGATTCAATAACGATACACGTGGAAAGCATGCAATGCAATACCATTAATTTTTATCATCGGGTACAACCGTTAGGAAGTTACTTCTAGAAGCTGAGCTTTCTTGGGTGGCAGCAAAGTACGTGATTCTGTGTCCTCTTTTGGTTAACTTGTTGGAGAGGTGGAGGGAAGTAGTCATGCATGTGACCTGTCGCAAATCAATGAAACATGCATGTAGCTGTGTGAAGCTTGGAGGTGTTTATTGTGGCCATTTCTAGTGGACTCATGGTTGCTTCTTTTTTATTCATTATCACCAATCTTAATTGGTTCTTGTATATGGTTCTAAGGAATCTTTCTGAAAAATTTAGATAGATTAAATGGTTAATAGTCAACGTATTTTTTTGCATTTTACAAAATTTATTTTTAAATAATGTGATCATATTAAAATTAGATATAATATATATTTTTTTACTTAATCTGAATTCTTTCAAAGGATAGATGTATACGTAGCCTGGGATTGTCTTATTGGATGTTGGGTATCGTACGTGGAAGACGAGTTATGTTTCCGAATTTTAACGAATGAAATGATGAGAACGACAGTACGACTACACGAGGAACGCCTTCAATGCAGTGCCATATTATTTCGATATTTTTATTGGGGTGTAAATAGGTTATACACCTAGTGTAAAGCATAGCCCATTTAGAAATAGGGTTTTATTTTTCTTATGTTGCATGAGACAAGTTGTCTCATGCAACACACAACAAATTGGTGAGACCTATTTTTTTTTATTTTTTCTCTCTTTTTTTTAGTGGGTCTCATTCACCTTTTATGTGTTGCATGAGACAATTTGTCTCATGCAACATAAGAAAAATAAAACCCTTAAAAATAAAATAAGTTTTGTTATAAAAAATAAATAAATAAAACAAGTTTAGGCTTCTAGTAAAATTCATTTAAAAATTAAGCCATATGCTCATTTTAAATAGCCTGGCCAAGAAATTTCGTCTTTTTTATCTTAAGTTGATTTATAATTTGAAGGTCTTATAGACCACGTTAGGTTTTTCATTTTTATTTTTTTTTTTGCATAGAGGTGGTTTTTCATTTTTTAACAATAGGTCAGGTCATTGCCATAAATCAAGTCTCTCATAGATTAATAGTATAAGCTTTAAATATTTACATAATCTTTGTTGGATATATTAATAATATAATCCAATAGTATGTTCATATACAAGCTCAATAGATGAAAGTATGGTTATTTGGGTCCATATAGGCTGGTGCCCAATAGCTTGCATTTTCTCTAGGGTTTCCTAAGTTAAAGGTAACACTGTTAAGCATTCCAAACTTGATGGCTCTTGGTGTAATATTTCAAGCACCAACACTGCCCCCAAACCCTTCTCTCTCAAACTCATAACCTCCAACAATCTTGAAGTATTAGCTTCGTGTGTCGGATTTGTGCGAGTAAAGTGTCTATGCGAAGATCTCAACGAGAGGAACTCATATTTAAAATCACTTTCGCGATTCGACGGAAGAATTTTCCAGGATCTGAGTTTGAAGATATTGCATCTACAACTTTTCAGTCCAGATCCCAGAAATTTCGGCCATTTTCAGAAATTTCGCCTTAAACGGAGATCGAACGAAGAAGATATGGCCGTTTGAAGTACTTGGTACACTTTTATGCGAAAAAGAATATTCCCGCGAAAAGGAATATTCTGTTAGTTGGAGAATATTCTATTAGGGAATATTTCAATAATCGGGGAATGTTCCGGTGAGTTTCTGGCAACAGAGGTAGCCCACCTTAAGGTTTTTGGACGTTCCGAAACTGTTTTTGGGGTATGTTTTGGCAAATTTCAAATCTACAGAGCAATTTGATGAAGTCTCTGAACTACAAGGTGCACTCTTTCTAACTCTTAGCTATGATTAAAATGCCTAAATGTAGTTCCTAGGATATTATGAAAAACAATCATTTGATGTTATTGAATTTTATGGTTGGAAATTACATGTTCAATCTGGCACAGAAGAACATGAAATATTCCATAATGTATTAAATGATTTTGCATATACCATTGAAATTGTAGATGAATATCAATGGAACAAAGATAGAAACTTTTGTAGGGATTACTTGCTAAATTCTCTAAATTTTCATCTAGCTTTGACTTGTAGTGAATATAAGACGATGAAAAAAATATGAAATCACTTGAATGTTTAGTTTCAAAACAAGAGGGGCTCTTCAAAACTCTCGTAGCATAGAAGTTCTTTGAATTCAAATTTAATACGAATTCCGTTAATTAAACTTGAAAACATAAGGAACAATAAAAGATAATAAATCTTATATGTCTGATGATCTTTTTTTCGATTTTGCATTGAGTAAACTACCTGTTGAATGGAGTTCTTTCAAGACTGAAAAAACAGAGTGAACTGGATAAATTAAAGAGATTTATTTATATTTAGGATCAAAGCTATTCTAGGAAGAGTTTGGAACAAATAGGACAACAAAAGTTAATTGTCTACTTAGTTTCACATTCCAATAAACCTCATAAGAAGTCCAAATCACTAAAAGTTAATACGTACAACTAATATTACTCAAACAAAATATGTATATCATGAACCTGTTCATCTGAAAAAGGAAAATGTAAGTTATCTAAATAAATTAAGAATGGTAAAGAACTATTTCAACCCAAAACCTTAAGGTATTAGGTAAAAAACTTTTTTAATAGTTTACATTGTTCTCTAACATACCCCCTCGTATAAGAATCCTTTGAGCTTGCCCAATTTATTTATTTTGATTTTTACTTTATGCTTATTTAATTTCATTAGTAGAAAACGATAAGGATGGAACTCGTAACCTTATGGTTACTTAAACTTTGATACTATATAAAGAACCATAACAACCCAAAACCTTAAGATATTAGGTAAGAACTTTTTTTTAATGGTTTACATTAAGAATTTACTAGTTAAAAAATTAAAAATTAAAAAGAAAAAAAAAAAAAAAGACTACCTTGCTCAATTTATTGTAATTACTCCGAATATTGCAATTTTTCTTCACTCGAGAAAAATCGCGAATTATATGCTTGAACATTGTATAATCTCTTTCTTTTTTTTAAATATCCGGAGTTCAAATAAAGCAGAGAAACTCATGTATAACAGTATAAGCATTGTATTCAAAAGATAACTCCCTAGCTAGTTTATAGTTTTTTTAAATAAAAAAAAAAACCATGTACTGAAGTCTCATTAAAAGGTTTGGAAAGATGACCCCACAAAAGGCAGCGGACAAAAAAAATTAAAAAAATCTTAGTTAATTTGCTTCAGCCATGTTCTGACTAGAGACTTCAGGAACACTGCTTGAAGTAATGCTGCTAGTGAATGGGACATTGCTTGGGGTGATGATGGAATTTCCAGCTTGAAAATCAGTTGTTGTTTCAGCTTTCTTTGGATCCACATTCATACTTTGTGGGGCTATAGGAACATTTGTTTGCAAAACTGGTTGTGTGATATGAATGTTTGTAATCTGCTGCTTTGGCACTGTTTCAGAAGAACTAGTAACCCTGATAGCATGAACATATGCTGGATCCATGCCACTCTTCTGCTGATCCACAGGCACTGCCTCATTCACAGCATGAAGTTGCTGTAGCCTGTAATCAGTTTCAGGCCTTCGACAAACCTTCCTAAGAGGCACAATTTCCTGACAAGGACACAAGATAGGTGAATCAACAACAAAATGCATTGAACGAGTGACCTTTAGCAGTGCAGTTATGTGGTTATGTCAGCATTTTTACATTAAAATTCAAAACATCAACATCTCCTTTATCCCAAATTAATTGGGGTCGGTGGTAGATGCACCCACATGAAAGATATAAAATTGTTGAAAAAATAAAATAAAAATATATATATATATATATATATATATATATATATATATATATATATATATATATATATAATAAATAAAAGTGAAAAAGAAAGGGACAAGAAGAAGTGGGGGAAATGAAGGGGAAAAGGACTAAAAAGGGACCATCTGGAACATAGGAATAACCACGGGTCTAACCCTCCACCATACTTATAGCTTTTCTCCATTCCGTTCTAAGACACACCGTCCGCCAATCTATATCCCACTCCATTAAATCTTGTTTTACTACCTTCCCCCAAGTAAGTTTCGGCCGATCTCTGCCTCTTTTTGTGTTGAGCTCTTGGTAACAAATTTCTGTTCTTACAGGAGCATCCAGGGGCCTTCTCATCACGTGCCCAAACCACCTCAATCTATGTTCTCTCATCTTCTCGGCAACCGGTACTACTCCGACCTTTCGAATATCTTCATTTCTTATCTTATCCATCTTTGTGTAACCACACATCCACCTTAACATCCTCATCTCTGCTACTCCCATCTTATGCTCATGTTGCCTATGTGCTGGCCAGCATTCCGCTCCATATAGCATTGTCGGTCTTACTGTCGTTTTATAGAATTTTCCTTTTAACTTAAGGGGGATTTTGCGGTCACACAAAAATCCAGATGCACTGCGCCATTTCATCCACCCTGCTCTGATTCTATGATTTACATCCTCATCAATCTCTCCACCTTTTTGTAAAATGGAGCCCAAGTATTTAAAAGCATCTTTTTTGGGTACCTCTTGACCAATTAAAATTCAAAACAAATTGATAAATTCTTGTTAAACACATGATTCTGCCTCTTTTCAAATGGTACCATTGTGAAGCAATAGCCAATAGGACTGAACAGGCACAGAAATACATCATTCTAGTTTCACTCTTTTTGCAGCACAGTATACCCACATGATTGAAAAATATCGGAACTGATACTTAACAGAAAGGACCAAAACCACAATAGGTGAAAATGTAGGGATCAATATCCAAAAATAGAAACTACATGGACCAAAGCCCAAACGAGTAAAAACTAAAGGGACTAAAACCTAATCTCAACCAAAAAATAACGTGACAGAAACAAATCATAAAAGTTAAAAATACCACAAGACGAAATCTTACTGAAAATTAATACCTCTGACTGATCATGATCATATCGAACCAAAAATCTACAACGACAGCCTCTTACATCATGCCTCCGTCTTTGAGCATCAAGGACATGGGCATCAAAGTAAAGAGCTTGCTCTTTACCTTCCTGTAATGTCAAAAATCAAAACTGGGATAAATGATAAGGAAAATATATATGTCCATGATCAAATTAACATTTTACGGACACCTGGCCGCAGCTATTGCAACCTGAAAACAAAGTATGAGATCTCCAGGGAGTACAGCAACACATTCTGATGATTCACATGGCAGAGAGCGTGGTCTGACATTCCTTCGGACATTAATCCACTCATCTTCCTCAGGTCCAAAACCAGCAAACCGTACCAGCACTTCCTGAAACATGGAGAAAGATGCTACCGTTGCATGATTTGTAAGGGCAGAACCCCAAAAAAAATACGATGAAATGAACCACAAACACTTTTCCCACAAAAGAATTGAGGACAAAACTCTAGATAGTAACAGCAACATTAATGAGTGGCCTGGAAACTGAGAACCAGATCCTAAAGCTGGCAGTTGAATATGACAAGGAAAATCTATACCATCTCGGGAACTGGGAGATGCTGAAGTTGTCAGTGCTTGTGAAGCTTTTGGCGACAAATAACAGTGCCAAGTCACACCAAATAGCATTTGTTTCAAACTAAGAAAGTTTGAAAGAGATTAAGTCGCTGATTTTGCTGCAATATGCCATTTATAACAACGACATGATCTTGGAGGGGTATCAGGTTGGGGAGCACATGGCATGCATGGAGAGGAAAGCCTTGTTACAGGTTGAAAAGGACACGTTGATGGGACTTTCCAAAAAGTTATTGCCATTTTTGCAAGTTTCGAATTTGGTCATCCATGAGAGGATTGATGACAAGTGCTATAAAATGAGGCATTTGGAAGAAGCGGAGTTGCTTTTTCTAAGCTTCAGTACCCACATAACTTGGGATACAAAATGGGTCACAACTTTGCCAAAAGGAATGTTTAGTGTTTTTAGTAATACTAAAGGAGATATCACAGTCTAACGTGGTTTCAATATTGCTAGAGATGAACATAAAAAGAGCAGGTCTAGTTTTGTACACACTGCTGAAGGGTCAGGTGCCAAGGAGGTGATGAACAATAAGAGAACGATAAAATGGAGGGCCAAGCTTTGGAGTGTTCACTAGCAAGGACACAAGCAAATCAGAAGTCATCCTAGGCATCAAATTTGCAGCAGCTATTGTGCATCCCAGTTATCCACCTCTCCTTGGTTATCATACGGTTAGAGGTGTTGATGGTGTTATTTCTGCTGTGGTGACAATGGAAGTGCTGCCTATAGTTTGATCTTGGTTATGTTTAATCTTGTTAAGATATATAAAACCATTAATGTAGCCTCACCCAACAGCATAAACTTTTGGGTTGAATTGGTTCTTTACATGGTATCAGAGCCTCGTGTTCCGGGCTCGATCCTCGCCGCCCCCCACTTTCTTTCAAGTGGAATTTCTTTGTTCGCACAAGTAGTGGGCCTGTTCATTGTCCACCCTTCAAGCCCAGTGGGCTCTCGTGTGAGAGGGCGTGTTGAGATATATAAAACCATTAATATAGCCTCACCCAACAGCTTAAGCTTTTGGGTTGAATTGGTTCTTTACAAATCTAATAGCTGATAATGCTAGAAAAAGATGTAATATGCCATCATCTAGGAGAAGAGTATACTCAAAGAAGAGTTACACAGACCAGTTGGGGCCTTGGCACTAGCTGGTCCCCTAAAATGGTACATATTTTTTTTAAATATTATGGTACGGTGGTTGGATTTTAAAAAATGGTACATCCTTGGCACTTGCTGAGAGTTCTACCTGGCTGGGTTTTTTTTGGCACGGGCTAAAATTATTTCCTAACTCCGCCACTAGGATTATGCATCATTTTTCTGCCACAGCACTAGGGACACACGGTGCTGGCGCATAGAGAGAGACAGTGCTGCAGCAAAGAGAGTAGGTAGCTCAGTTCCTATTTCGATGGTAGCATTACTGCCTGAGGATGCATCACTGTAGGATCTGCATAGTAGCATCAGTTTTGGGGCTTCAACCTTGAGGACAAGATTGTTTTATACGGGGGTGGTATTGATATGATTTGTATAATAAGGGAAAGGATAATAATCCTGAAAGAATATACTCAACGATTAGAGAGTTGGTTAGGTGGTGGTTAGTTAGTTAGGTGGATTTTATTTATTTATTTATTTATTTATATTTTTGGTATAAAGGGGGGAGTTGTCCTCTCTATGGGATAGAATGATATTTTTCCAGAAGAGTGACTGAGCGTTCTCAGTGAGAAGGGGAGTGCCCCTTGTCAAGAGAATTATCTCTTGTATGTTCATTTGGTTTTCTCATCAATAAAACCATATGTTCCTCCTCTTCCCATTTTTCCTTTTGTTTCCTTCTTTAAAGAATCTAGAACCGTAACAATCTACCCATCAGGGCTCGCTTTGGCCTTAAAAACCCATTGAAAACCAACTGTGGATTTCCTGGGTTTCAGATGTTGCTTCCAAAGAAAGAACACGATCTAGTTTATTGATCAGACCCTCCACTGTAGGGATATCTAAACTTGATTTTGAACAAATCCAAAAGCTTTATGTAAACCATGGAGGATGAATACCATACGTAAGTTATCAAGCTTTGTAGAATCTTCTGATGGTCATCACGCAAGAGAGTGTAATGTCTTGAATGGCGGACTGGGCATTGTTCAAATAAGATGGCATGTTGAGGTCTGTCATATAAAGAGTTGTCAAGTTACGAACAACATCATAGGTGTTGCACATCAATAACATAAACACTGAGATTTTTGCCGTATCTAATACCATCTCTTGTATTAGCGAAAGTTCATCAACAGTTTTGTGTCAATAATCTGCCATAATAAAGACACCAACTTACAATCAGCCTTTTTCCATTCATCCTATTTATTTGGCCAGAATTGACTCAGGTTACTTGTTCAAACTATCCGAGAATCCTTGGCTGTGAAACCATATATCAACAACCTCATTCTAGTCCAAATAATTGTTTCCATTTACTTTTTATAATGTTATAGCATGTGTTCCAGAAAAACAAAGTATGTTAGAATGGGTCTGTAGGGAGTATAATAGGTGAAAGGCGGGCATGAGGGCTACACACCGAGATGTGCTGTGCAAAGTGGTGGCATGTGGAGGCACATCCAATGATGGATGGTTGTTGGTCTTCCAGGGATAGGTCAATTGGTCCATTCTATGTTGACCCCTCACCCGTGTTTGGTGATCGGAGACTTCACCAGAGTTGTTCATAGTGGTAGCAGCTTAGCTGGATTTGCTCACAATGGTGGCCAAAGTGATTCAGAACAAAGAGAGAGAATGAGGCTCTAGATATCAACTTGAACTCTTTAGAATACTCGGGATTTTTGCTTGAGAAAACTCCTCTCAGCCCTTATAAATTTGTATTAAAGGATTACAATTCAAATCTTATTGCAAATCAAATCCTTAACAAATACAACTTCTAAATTGTCCGGATAAGAGATATATTAGGATATTATCCATAATAACTAAATATCAAGTACTAGTAACACCAGTACTAGTCCAAGCCCACGTCACGTACAATAAGACTAATGGTCCTTTTATATTCTAACAAGTCTGTTAAGGTTCAAAAAGAACATTTTACTTCCTAACTTTACATAGGTAGTGTTAACATTCATATGAACATGCATATGGTAATAGATAAGTAGATAAATCACTGGATTACCAAGGAAATATTCTGGGGGAAAAGGCAACTAAAAACCATATCAAAAAGCCTCTTTAATTCCTTCACAAAACTTAACAATTGAAATAATCTCAGCCTAAAATTACCGGATCAGTGCTCTCCAAGTATCTGTGCGATAGAAAGTTTGCTACATCATACCTAACAAAAGGAAAACCATAAGTAAAGTCAACAGATTTAAAATAATAAAGAAGAGGAAAAATAAACAGAATATCCTAAACATGATTAAAGAGGAAATATTGACCATGCTCCATCCCTTCCAGATTTAGCTTCGAATTCCATAACTGAGTTTTCTGGAGTTACTCTTCCTGTTGTTGGAACTGAGTAGAACAAAATGAAGGTAATCTATGTAAGTAAATGAAATGAACAATAAGAGCATAAAAACAGAGAATTATTAGTGTCAAAATTCTCAACCCGTTCTTCTGCGGATTGACACGACACGACCCGAAAAATCTTATAATATAAGTGTGATCCATTTATTACACGACTCGCCCCAAAAAAGCACCAAATCTGATTGCAATATAACCAAAAAAAAAAATTTCAATTTGCAAGGTATGGGACTTGACACGAATATTTTCGTGTTACATTGGTTGTATAAGCAACTAATGTGGGTTTATAAGGCCTTTGGTAATGAGTGTTGGTATCTCATACATAACATACATAACATGACTCATCATTCTAATACAGCCCAATAATCTTCAGAGAGATTCAGTGTTGGTATCTCAGCCATGCATGACTGAAGCATAAAAGCATACAGTAGAAACTTCTTAAAACAAATCAAATAAAAAATAATAACAGGCAATTCTCTAAATGCTCTACTCAAAGCTTAAAGTACACAACGATGACCTTATGTGCCTCTGACAAGTGTGATTTTTCTGTGTTAAAATTGACAAGAATTGAGTCATAAGAGAGCAATTTAAATACATATTTGCTAATTATGTTGATTCTTTGTATGTCAACAATATGCACCTTTTAGTTGTGTTTTTACAGGAAAAAGAAGTGAAATTTTGAATTCAAAATTTGAATTCAAAACTGTTTTTAATTTAATTCTTACGTTACGTAATAAGTTTTAATTTAATTCTTCAGTTACGTAATAAGTTTTAATTAAATCTTCAGTTATACGTTTCACGACATTTTCGGGAAAGAATTATTGTGTTGTGCGAGGAAAAAGAGAGTCTTATAAATAGAACTCTTCACAAAACCCGAAGGTGGAACTCAGAAATTGGGAGGCAGATCTAGACACTTTGAGAGGAACAGCACACAGATCAGCATTTAAAGCTCATCATGTCAAATTCCAAATTATCCTTGATCAATGCTGCACCATTTAAATCACATGTCAAACTATCCTCAATTAACGCTGAAGCAATTAAAGGAAGAATCTGCAATCAAAGCGCTGAATCAAAGCACGGCTGGCACTACAGAAAATAAGGATAGGATGCTTTATCAGCATTACATCACGCTGAAGTGTCATCCTCATCTATTCACACAACATCACATGGACCAGGCCCAGAAACTCAAGTATAAAAGGGTGGCCCAGAAACTTGTTTTTGTATTTTTAGATTGAAAAATGAAATAATAAAATTGAAAATTGATTTGTAAAGAAGATGAGAAAAGCATTGTAGCCAGGGTTCATTCACCAAATGATTCCCGTTTTTTACTCCGGATTGATTTACAATAATCATTTATATAATCACTCAGATAAATTATCATCTAAAAAGATTTAGTAGTTAACCCTCAATTCCTTGCAGGGTTAACCCTTTAATCCCATGAGAAACCCCAATTCCTTGCAATGTTTCTCATGGGATCAAGCAATGGGCGCGATAATTTAAGCATCTGCAATCGTATACACGTCTATTCCTAGCACGTATACAGATTGTTATCTTACCCCCTTTCCAGATCAAAACCCCAATATTCCTATCTAGGGTTTTGATCCTCAGAATATCCCCAACTATCAGATTGATCAACTCTAACAAAGGGAATATAAAATTCGCACAGAGTAAAGATAAAGATAATTATATAAATTAAAAACCACAAATCAATCCTTCATGTCAAGGGTTCACATATGGATCGTGACCCTGACTACAATAAAAAGATCTAGCCAATCAACATACTGATCGCTGATCTAAAATTCAACATAAACTAAAAATAAAAGAGAAAGAAAAAGAAGATGAAGAACGAAGAACGCGAAGAACTCCACAACTGCCAATTTCTTCTCCCGGTCCAGATCTGAATAGAATGGAATGGTGGAGGACCACCCTTTTATACTTGAGTTTCTGGGCCTGGTCCATGTGATGTTGTGTGAATAGATGAGGATGACACTTCAGCGTGATGTAATGCTGACAAAGCATCCTATCCTTATTTTCTGTAGTGCCAGCCGTGCTTTGATTCAGCGCTTTGATTCAGCGCTTTGATTGCAGATTCTTCCTTTAATTGCTTCAGCGTTAATTGAGGATAGTTTGACATGTGATTTAAATGGTGCAGCATTGATCAAGGATAATTTGGAATTTGACATGATGAGCTTTAAATGCTGATCCGTGTGCTGTTCCTCTCAAAGTGTCTAGATCTGCCTCCCAATTTCTGAGTTCCACCTTCGGGTTTTGTGAAGAGTTCTATTTATAAGACTCTCTTTTTCCTCGCACAACACAGTAATTCTTTCCCGAAAATGTCGTGAAACGTATAACTGAAGATTTAATTAAAACTTATTACGTAACTGAAGAATTAAATTAAAATTTATTACGTAACGTAAGAATTAAATTAAAAACAGTTTTGAATTCAAATTTTGAATTCAAATTTTGAATTCAAAATTTCACTTCTTTTTCCTGTAAAAACACAACTAAAAGGTGCATATTGTTGACATACAAAGAATCAACATAATTAGCAAATATGTATTTAAATTGCTCTCTTATGACTCAATTCTTGTCAATTTTAACACAGAAAAATCACACTTGCCAGAGGCACATCACCTTATGAAGCTGGTGTTGAAATGATCATGTACTTGATTTTGCATTACACATCACAATTTTACAACTAATAAGCATTATACCAATATGTACCATCCGTCATCTCAGAACTAATAGGCAATATATACCATCCATCGGGTGTGAACAAATCATTTGCAAGACTCCACAATTATACAACATTTGCAACCTTACATGTCATGAAGTTTTTACAGCTAGTAGTGCATAATATATATTTAACTTGGAACAGTGACAGGAAGTTCATCTCCTACAACACATCTTATAGCAGCAGAAGTGAGCAACACTTTAAAAGAATTAACAAGTTCTAGTTTTGCTTCACAAAAAATCTAAAATGTCAGTCAATAGTTGCCGCTACTACAAAACAAAATGAAACTGAAAAGTTTGGCTTAGAAAGCCGCGTGTACAGCATTAATGGCAATCTGTGGAAAAGCAATATCATTAATGGTATTTGAAACTCAGCAATGCCAGCTACTAAGACCATGATATATATGCAATGGTAGCTCCCAGCAGAGTTCATAAAAGCTCTACACTAATGATCAGAAAAGTGGTATTTTCACAAGAAAACTTGCAAGATCGAGTTTTGACTCAACATGTATCATTTGATTCATTTGTACATTTCAGTTTAACAAAATTGGCATTTCAGGCAATAATATGTTAACATATTTTGCTTTCAAAATACTACTCTTATTGTATTATTAGCAAATTGGACATGAAACCAATGAGCTTCCAACCCTTGATGATTTGACCCCATTTTTTACTCTGGCTATTATAAGGGTAGAAGTCAATGATAATGCAAAACAAAAGGGAACAGAGAATTGTGGTAGACAAAGTTGGTAATGAGAGCAGAAAGCCCTCCCGAATATAATTCATTACTATTTGTCCTTCCTCTTGCACATAACACTGCATATTCAAACTAGAAAAATAATGCAATGAAGCACATATGCATCTAGCCCTTGAAGTTAGTACTTAGTACACTATAAACTAAACAGATTGACAAAATTAGCATAATCAACTCAATAAATTAGTCATCCAAGAAACTGGGAAATTGAAGATAAGCTTAGTAGGCAGCACGTTCAAACTTTCAAAAGAAACTAAGACAATATAAAGTATGCAGAACTAACAAATTAGTGTGGCAATGGATTCAATCAAGGTGAATGAAATTAAGCACTTAAAAGCAGCAACAACATTCTACCTGAACCTGAAGCAGCGGGAATTGGAGCAGCTGTTGGTTGAGGCATATTCCTTACTGGGGCTGAATCATCCCGAGGCATAGGTGTAATATTTAACTTTCCAGGAGTCTTACTTGATTTTGCCCTTATTGCATACCGCTTATTTTGAAACCAATTCCAAACCTATAATAGAGATGAAAACTAAGAAAATGGAGTACGAAAGATTCCTTATCACAATAAAATATAGTTGTCATACTTGCTTACTCTGCACTGTAATCTTGCCTTTACGGTCAGGTGATTCACTAAAAAACAAAAGTTCATAACTTTAATCACACTTTTCAGGAGCATAATAAATAGTACTCATAGTCTCATACTCATTAAAATACTCAAGAATAGTATGGGCACTGTGGCACACCTGAATTTATCTGCAAGAGCCGCAAGAACATCACGTGCTGGCATCGCATTGTTGTGTTCTTGAAGAATAGCTTCCATTTCTGATACCTATAAAGATAAAAATAGTTTTTATCAGCACTCTTGGAAAATGTTTCATCGGAATAATGGAATCTAGCCTTCTGTTCTACTCTATCATTAATTGAGTGTCATTTTTTATTGCATCATAAAGAAGGTAGGGCAATGGCATCGCATCATAAATGAGAGAATTATATCACATGTTCTCAAAGCGTAAAAGGGTAAGGGCCCCTTAACCTCACAATCACAAGACTCAAGAAAAACAGGGAAATGGTCTGAAACAGGGTGCTGCAAGATCTCCCACGCCAAATCCAGAAATATGTCCTCCCATCCCAAGTACTTGTGAACAGAAACCTATCCATCCTTGAAAAGGAAGGTAGCTCTCTCATTGAAGACCAAACTAAATGGGCCGGCTTGGCTCAGCGGTAAGCTTGCTTGCCGTGGTGTGTCAGGTCGCGGGTTCGAATCAGCCTCTCTGCAAAAAGCAGGGGAAAGGCTGCCTAGAGTATTCCCTTCCCCAGACACTCACGAAGTGAGTATTTGAACTGGGTCGGCCCTTTTATAAAGGTAGGTCCCTCTGACCAAAATCCCACCTGAAGTTGTCAAACCCCTTCATTGTGGCCTGTTCTACAACAATGAAGGGGAAAGGGAATAATGAGAGAGTACAGCAAACCAATATGGGACTCACATCCAACAATAATCCTGTCAGGTTGGAGAGGGATGTTCATCCACACTGACAGTTGGACAAACCGAGTTTTGCTGCCAGTTACTGCACAGGAGTGCACACTATTAAAAGCTAGGTGTTAAGGCCTTAAGGGGATAACCTCTACTTCAAATTGCAGTTACATGTCTCACAACTCACACACAACTGATATGCTTCAATAGAGTAGAAGGGTCTAGAATGAAAATAATTGGAGAAACCATCCAATTAGGATGGGCTGTAAGAAAGGTTAGAATGAAAGCCAAGCGAATTAGGTGTTCTCCAAGTAAGAACGGTTAGAAATAAAGCCAAGTGAATTAGACGTTCTCCAGGGAAGAATTTTTCCTTAATTGTTTGTTTGACATAAAACAGAGGAAATTAAAACAATTATTATGAAATTTAAGTAACATCCGATTTTATACAGTAACAATGAAAAGGAAACAAGTTAAAACATAATTAAAATGGTAAGGTTCATCAAAGCTTTTACATTTACCATCCATAGATATCAATCTCAGGTAGCGTCATGTAGCGGTTGACTATATCAGGATAGCTGCTATATAGAAGTGAAGAGATTGGCCAGAAAACACAGCGATGGCTGAGAAATCACAGGCGAGCAGTGGGTGTGCAGTGGCGTTGACAGAATAGATGAGAGATACAGAGCAGTGGCCAGAAAACTGCCGACAAGCAGTAAAGTTGAGAGAAAGAGAGAGCTACATCTCCAAGGGTTTCTCAAAGGGTTTTGATAATGAAGATGAGCAGAACAAAGATTTGGTTAAAGGGGGAGGCTTTTGAAATTGTCCTCGAAATTTGCTGCTGGGATAATGCAGAGATAGGGCAAAGAAGGGATTTTACCCACACTTCAAGGAGCTGCCACCTGCCGCCTTTGTCGTTATTCTCTGCTATATTGGCTGAGATAGCCTGTATAGCACGGACACGCAAAATTTTTGAAAATTCGCGTGTCGGACACTTGTCCGACACGTACACGTTCCGACACGCGTCCGACATGCGGTCAAAATTTGGGGACACGTGGTCAACTCTCCGACACGTTTTTTGGACACGCGGTCAACTTTTTCGGACACGCGGTCAACGCTCGGACAAGTTTTTTTTTTTTTTTTTTTTTAACTAAATATAAATGAAATAATTTATAAATTGATTTTTTTTTGTTATGAAATTTGAAATGAAAAATTAACAAAGTAGGAAAAATTATTTATATTTATATTTATGTTATGAAATTTAAATATTTGATTGGTTATATGACTTATTATGGACTCTTATATGTATTAAATATAAGTTATATTATATATATTAAAAATTTTATTTAATATCAAAACGTGTCCCAACGTGTCCAAATATGACATTTTTCAGAATTAACGTGTTGGCGTGTCGTGTCCCGTGTCCGTGTCCGTGTCCGTGTCCGTGTCCGTGTCCGTGTCCGTGTCCGTGTCCGTGTCCGTGTCCGTGCATCATAGGAGATAGCAGCTACTATGCCCACTAAACAAAAGTGATCTGCCGCTGATTCTGGGTAGTGGCCAGGCAGTGCTATGCTGCTATAACGGCGGTATATCCCGCTACAAATAATTCAGTTCCCATCCATTTTGCTATATTCCTCAACATACATAAATCATTTTGTTTCTTTCCTTAAGGTATTTTATACAAACAAAGGAATGATGATCGTATTATTTCCATCACATTCCATTACCATTGTAATCCATTCCATTCCATTCTGTTTCATTCAACCAAATGAACAAGTATTGACTGCAGAGGAATGGATCTTCATGTTTGTTTTCCATTCAACCTCAATCTGCTATCACATGCCACTCCCAGTGGAGTCTCTGTTGATCTCCCTTCTTCAATTCAAATAAGGTTAGACCTATTTTGACTCAAATGGAGGAGAGGGAGGGGGGAGGCAACTCTTTCATAAAAAAGTTGAAAAGGAAACCCACTTGAAACATATGGCAACCATCCAATCCACTTCTATTATTCCATCTTGATTAACTTCCGTATCTAACTAAATGCCATATTTAAGACAGGTGAGATTGGCCAGTTTAAGGCTTCCCTTCGGTTTTGGACAAAAATGGTTCACCAAACAAGAAATTTTGTAGCATAAAATAAATAAATAAAGTTGGGTGATAAACAAACACATCTCAGAGGCCAATCATCAGCACAAGTGTATAAAACACGTGCGCGATCAGAAAATCCGGAGAAGAAAAATAGACACAAATTTTAACAAGGTTAAACCAGCATAGAGATACAGACATACATAAACGGACAAAACAGGTAGAAAATTTTCCAATTTCAATGAAGATTACAAGGAGTAGCTGCTCAACGCTCATAGTTTAAATCCTATATACCCAAAACCTAAGGCAGGTTGCACATCACATCAATTTCACACCACTTCCCAAAACTTGGATAGGAGTAGTCACAAAATGAGGTGGAACCTAGACAAGGGATGTAAAAAAATCATGCAGCTATCATTTTCCCTAATTCATGTCCAATCTAAGCTCGTTAACATGATGCATATATTTTCAGCACCCAACATTGGTGATAGTATAAACTATCTAGAACACACAAAAAGCACTGAAAATATACGTATACTATTGTCAACGGCGATTCGAGAACACCGGCAACTCCAGAGAATTCAAGAAAGAGAGAAATGGGTTTGTTACAACAGACTTTTGATACCTCTCCCGCTCATACCTCTCTGTATTTAAAGACTGACACAATGCAATTGAAATACAAAACGGTTGGGCCTCTATCACAAGCCCAACTTGTTATTTAATTAAATGACATAAAAGTGTAACGTTTGGGCCTCCACCAATTAAATGACATAAAAGTGTAACGTTTGGGCCTCCACCGACATGGCCTAGGGCCTCCACCTACAAGGCCCACTCACTATCAACCACTCACTTAGCCACTATTGTCTGTCACAAAGTCTTCAAGCCACGTTGGTCGTCTTCGTACTCTTGGTTCTGTCCTCTCCCTCAGAACAATGTCCTCTCCCTTCTCCATAGGTGCTTCTCGAGTCAGAACAGGGTCCGGGTTCGTATCATTTCCCCTTCCCCTTGAAGACACGATCTTGTCCTCAAGATCGAAACTTGGGAAGGTTTGAGAAAATTCTGAATAAGGAACCCAAGTTGCATTTTTGTGCAGTAGAGCAGTTAGAGGAGCTGCAATTTGTGAAAACCCGCGTACAAATTTGCGGTAATACCCTGCTAGCCCCAGAAATCCCCTTAGCTGCTTAATGGTGGTAGGTCTCTTCCAGTCCATTATGGTTTGAATTTTTCCCACATCTGGTCATACCCCTTGTGCATCAACTATGTGCCCGAGGTATTCCACTTCTCCTTGTGCAAAAGCACATTTTGACCTCTTCGCATACAGCTTGTGTTTCCTCAAACACTCCATTACCTGCCGTAGGTGATTGACATGCTCTCCCACTGACTTACTGTACACCAGTATGTCATCAAAAAATACGATAACAAATTTGCGTAGAAAGTCCTTCAACACATAATTCATGATCCCTTGAAATGTTGCTGGTGCGTTTGTGAGTCCAAAGAGCATCACAACGAATTCATAGTGACATCTCCTAATCCTGATAACCATTGCACACCTAATACCACCTCAGCCCCTTGTATTGGAAGAACAAACAAGTCTGGAAAAAATTCATAACCTTGTAGTTGCAATCTAACTCCACTGCAAACCCCCTTACATCCTAAACTCTCCCCATTTCCAACCAACACCTTAAACTGAGAGATTGGTTTAATCTCCAAGCCTAAAAATCTAACTAGCCTTTCTTGCACGAAATTGTGGGTAGAACCCCCATCCACCAAGACTTGCACCGATTTCTTGTTAATGGTTCCCTTCAGTCTAAGTGTGCTAGATGAATATTGACCATCCATTGCATGTAGACTAATACCAGGTACCTCCTCTTCTCCTCCAATCTTCTCATTATCTACTTCTAACTCAACCTCCTTCTCCTCTTCCTCATCGTTCTGCATAAGCATTAGGAACACTTGTCCCTTGCACACATGGTTTCTGTTGAATTTTTCATCACAGTAATAACACAAGCCTTTTTCTCTTCTCTCTAGCATCTCTGCCGGTGATAATTTCTTAATGGGAATGTTCTTTTTAAAAACTCCAGCATTGTTGACAGCTCCTCGGTTAGGGGTGGGTAATAACCCCGTTTGACTTGCTGCAACAGTGTTACTATAAGGCCTCGAGTGGTTAAACCGAGATAAACCTCGATCATTCAGCTTATCCTCTACCACTTTAGCTAGTTCCATTGCATTTTCTAATGAATCAGGTAAGTGCAATCTAACCTCCTTCCGGATTTCTGATTTGAGGCCTGATTCGAAATAGCTTTGCAAGGTAAGATCATCGATGCCTACGATCTGATTTGAGAGTTCCTCAAACATCTTCTGGTATTCCTCTACTGTTGTATTCTGCTGCAATCTCCCCAATTCACCTCTTAAGTCTCGGTACTTGGAAGGACCAAACCTGGCTCGCAACGCTGTCAGGAAGGCATCCCAAGTATTCAATCTCTGATTTCGTTCCATCCAATGGAACCACTCCTCTGCTGGTCCATCCATCTGGAAAGAAGTCAGTGTAAGTTTATCTGCATCAGACAAGTTGTGAAAGCCGTAGAACTGCTGAATTTTATGAATCCATGGCTCCGGGTTCCCCTTAGAGAATCGAGGTACAGTAAACTTCACCGATTTATATGCATTGTTACCAAAAAAAGTTCCTAAACCTGTATCACTGCTGGGTCCTCCTTTGCTTTCTGTTTTCATCTTGCTCTTCTGATCCATTTTTGCTTCCATGACCGTCAATTTCAGGTTTATATTCTGCAACAATTCTCCTAACACGTTGAACTGTTCTTCGTGTCTAGCGATTTTGGCTAGGCACTCATCCATTACATTAGCCTTAACCGCTGAACGAGTTCCTTCCGCCATCTCCTTGATTGGAAGTTTCTCTCAACGAAAGCACCAAATTGATAGTGTAAACTATCTAGAACACACAAAAAGCACTGAAAATATACGTATACTATTGTCAACGGCGATTCGAGAACACCGGCAACTCCAGAGAATTCAAGAAAGAGAGAAATGGGTTTGTTACAACAGACTTTTGATACCTCTCCCGCTCATACCTCTCCGTATTTAAAGACTGACACAATGCAATTGAAATACAAAACGGTTGGGCCTCTATCACAAGTCCAACTTGTTATTTAATTAAATGATATAAAAGTGTAACGTTTGGGCCTCCACCAATTAAATGACATAAAAGTGTAACGTTTGTGCCTCCACCGACATGGCCCAGGGCCTCCACCTACAAGGCCCACTCACTATCAACCACTCACTTAGCCACTATTGTCTGTCACAAAGTCTTCAAGCCACGTCGTACTCTTGATTCTGTCCTCTCCCTCAAAACAATGTCCTCTCCCTTCTCCATAGGTGCTTCTCGAGTCAGAACAGGGTCCGGATTCGTATCAATTGGTTTATTATTACAACATAAATGGAAATATCCACTATTCCGAAACCTAATATAATGCATATGCACTGCAAAATTGTATGGAACAAAAAATCCAGTGAGAAAACTGATAGCCCCAAAATCAAGCAGTTAAGAAGGAGACCCAGTTGATTAATGTAGCACAAGATTAGAAATTTAGCATAAAAACACGTTACATTAAGTACGAAATGGGAAAAAAAAAAGCATCTAAGAATTATCTGAACTTCAAAAGTTGGAGAGAGAGTTGAATGGAATAGATGAATACCTCGGACTGAATGAAACGAAAGGCAGGGCCTCCATTACTTGGTGGGCGACCCATGAACACCAGAGAGAGAGAATTTGCGTTGGGTAGAGAAAAAGAGTGAAAAAGGATGAAGGGGTGTTGGGGTTCAAAGAAAGTTGAAACCTTTTTGTATCTGCTAGGAACACAAGAGAAGAGATCAGAGAGAGGGAGAGAGAAGCAGGTGACAGGGATAAGTACGATGTTGATAATAGATATATAGGCCCACTCTAACTCTACAACATTATAAATTATATTAAATTAATTTAATGACATCTAAGTTAATCGTAAACTACAATTGTTTTGGTATCGAGATACTAACTCAGGTTATCTATTATAAATATAATTATTAGTCTGTGGCTTATTTTATTTATAAAAAATAAAAGTTTGATTTAGTCTATTTAAAATAAATAAGACAATAAAAATTTATTTAAATACAATTAACAATATTAGTAATTCATGTTATCTATTATAAATATAATTATTAGTCCGTTGCTTATTTTATTTATAAAAAATAAAAGTTTGATTTAGTCTATTTAAAATAAATAAGACAATAAAAATTTATTTAAATACAATTAACAATATTAGTAATTGCATAAATATTCATAAATTTAATGTATATCCAAATAGCATAATATAAAATAAAATAATTCAGAAAATCTGTTTAACCAATAAAATGGGGCGAAATAGATTGAGAAGAGAGAGGGCTACTACAAGCAGTATAAAAAAATATAAAATAAAAATAAAAATTAATATACTAGATCAGCCTGAGAGGCTCTACGACCGAGCTTTTCAATTGGAGCTTGAGGCCTTTTTATTAAACGAGCTTTTATACAAGTCTAAGTTTGGTTCTAACAACCAATTTTAGACATGTAAGCTCATGCCTTCACGAGCCGAGCCAAAAGTCCCTGAGAGTAGGGGTGTTCATCAACTGATCAAACCACGGTGACCAAACCGAAAACCAAATTAATCGAAAACCGAAAAATCAAAAACCGAAAAAAAAAAATCGTAAAATTTAATTGGATTGGATCGAATTTTGAATGGGTTGGTGAAAATCGATCTAATCCAAATCCATTCAATTATTCCCCAACCTTACCATCTATATACTTGGGTCTTTCCCCAATAATAACCTAAAAACCATATAGCAAAATTCTAAATACAAGATTCATTAACCCATCATGTTGGAGAAAGTGAATTGTGCTTGATCTATGCTATGCTTTTTTTTTTATAAGATACATAATATATTTTTATTACATAGGTTATTGTTGTACAGTAGCTCCTCTATATGATGAAAATCTGGGTTACTTCGTATCTCAGGCAATCATATTATAATTTTTTTGTTAAGAGTAAACGATGATAATTTAACTTTTTGTTGTACAATGTTTTTAGATTGCATAATGATCATCATACAGACTTTACAAAGTCGATACATATAAAAGATTTATTATTTGCCAAATAATCAGTATACAAATCTTAGGTTTTTCAAAAAATCGAAAACCGATCTAATCTACACCGAATAAAATTGGATTGGATCGGATCAGATTTGAAAAAATTCAAACCGAATGGATGATTACATGATTAACCCGGAGGTCTTGGATCGAATGATTTTTACTTTCAAAACCGATCTAATCCAGATCGCGAACACCCCTACCTGAGAGGCCATAGGTTTGTTTAGCACCCTAACCACAATGCTATATCTTAATTAAATTTGGAAAAAATTATACTTACTATTTTTTTATTATCTTTTATTAAATCTTAATCATTGATTTTTGTTAATCTAACGAATATAATTTATTAAAATTTAATAATTTATTAATAAATATGATCTAATAAATTATCACCATTAGATTGACGAAATATAATAGTTAGATTTGACAAGAGATAGTAAGAAAAAAATATATAATCTCCCCCATTAAATTTATATGTTATCATTATTTTTTTTAAATGTTGCATTTTTATACTTTACTTTTATTTAGTTATTCTGCGTTACGAAGATCGAAATCCATTTAGCCCATTTTACATGAAAGCCTATCGTGGATTGACATGGCACGAGAAATAAAAGTTAATTTGATAAAAAAATCTAAATATTTGAAAATCAGGATAAATTGGAAAATAATTAACAATTTACTTAAAATATAAAAAATTCATAAAAATATTACAGTAATTCTTATAAAATTATATATAAGAAATCTAGCTACACATCTTTTTGACTCTAATATAAGTTTAAGAAATATTATTCCACATCTCAGCCGTTAATTTTTTTATTTTTTATTTTGGTGAAATCAGCCGTTAATTTTTGTCTATATGGTGATTCTAGTTCTTTTGGATATAATAATTAATTAATACATATCACTCAACAAACTACAATAGTAAGATAGATAGAAATAAACGGCTAAGATAAGAGTATAATTTCTTAGTCTTATATTATACATAAGAACATCAGTTATATATATATATAATATATATATATATATACATATATATATATAGAGGCAGGATCCTTTGACACTGTTGTCAAATTTAAAGTTTGACACATCATATTAGAATCATTAGATCAAAAAAGATTAATAGTGTCACATGCTTACAAATCAGAGTCGTTGATTTTTTTTGATATAATAGCTCTCATATGATGTGTCAAACTTTAAATTTGACACCGATGTCAAAAGATCCTACCTCATACTCTACTTGGTCGGAATGAATTCATGAGTATACACAGAAAATCCAGCTAGATGAGGGAAATATCTCAATATTTTTTTCTTTTTCCTTTTACTGTAATTTAATTGAATTCTATTTTTTTTTTTCGAGTCTAGAGTTCCCATCTCCGCTATCATTAATTAAGTAAAAAAAATACATATACTCAACGTAAGTGCATGGATGAATAATTGACAGGAAGTTGATTAGTGTCTTTATCAGGGGTACAATAATGTTTTTATATCACTGATAAGAATCACTTGAGTAAGTTGAATAATTTACTATTTTTTAGTGCAGATAACTTCCTGATTTGAACTTGAAGAATGATGTTGTCATGAAACTAAATGAGCATTGGCCTAAATCTGGTTTTATTTCGCGATTACAGTGGATTGTGCTTGGCGTTGGAGGTCTATGGCCCAGGATTGGGAGGAGGATAACTTTTTGGTTTACAAGAGTCAAACAATTATTAGGCAGGTACAAGAGGTCATTTATTATTTTAAAACCTATACTGTGAATATCCACTCCACACACACATCCGTGCGTTTGGGATGTCTGGTTGAAGACAGATTCACATACCTGTTGTGTGGCAGCCCCCTAATGTGTCGGTTGGTTAAGATTAACACAGATGGTGTGTCATCCAAATTCAATATAGAGATGCGGCTTGTGGAGGCCTTAACACAACAAGGATGAGACTGGTAGGTGGATTTTAACATGGATTTTCCTATCATATTGGTAAGTGCTCGGCCTTTGTTGCCGAACTCTGGGGTGTGCTTAAAAGTCTTGAATTGGCTTGGAATGGAGGGTGGCGTCGTTGTGTTTTAGAAAGTGATGCTAGTTCAGTGATCACTATGCTCTCTAAGTTTGGGGGAGCAGCTCGAGAGTCTCGTTTGGTGACTCACATTCGGGCATGGTTACAGAAAGAGTGGGAGGTGCATCTGGTTCACGTGTTTAGAGAAAGCAATGGATGTGCAGACTGGTTGTCTAAATATCCTTTGGAGCATCATTTGAATAATAATTTCACTATTTTTGATTCTCCTCCTCCTGGGATTTTGCCTTTGTATTTGGCAGATTTTTCGTTGGTTTGTAATTTTCGTAGAGTTAATCTGAACTAGTCTGTGTTATTTGGGGCCTTTTGCCCTTTCCTTTTACCAAAAAAAAAAAAAAAATTTACTATAATATTAGGTGAATAACTTAGAATGATTTGGATAGAGAATAATAAATTAATCATGCACCCATAGCTATGAGTTTTTAAGCCTAAATAAATAATTTTATTTCGTATGCACTTCACTGTATGAAATACTCTAGAACTTGTTTTGTTTCTTGCTTGAGATGGTCTATGGTATAGGATTGTTGAGATGATACAGACATTTACTTTCTTTTAACTAGATGGCCAATTAGCCAACCTTTATGTTAATTCCTTTGTTTGAGCCCCCATGAGCATAGGCCTATTTATTATTTTAAAACCTATACATGTGAATATCCACTCCACACACACATCCTCACCCAAATTATGATTAAATTTCATAATTGAATTAAGGAATTGAGCATAATTGTTATATTTAATTTCTTGATGTATAGGAGAAATAGGTGAAAAGGAGCAAAAGCCAAGAAAATATAGATTGGTTAAAAAGGAAATGGAAGAAAAGAATGAGAAAGGAAAACAAAATTTAAAAGGAAATTTTTGAAAAAGTGAAGTTGTTTAGAGAAAAGAAAAATAGCATGAAAAAGAAAAATAAATAAGTGAGAAGAAAATGAAGAAAAAAATTGTTTGTCACCGTGTTAAACAACTATACATATTCCTCTTTGAATATGATTTTTAATTTTTAAGCCATTTCCCCCAATTGTTTGCTGGGGACAACAATATTTAAATCAGGGAATGTTTGATAAACATTTACTTTATCATGTGTTAAGGGCATGAATTATATAGTTAAAAGCATGAAAATTAAGGTTAATTGGTGAAAAAACATGAAGAATTGAACTATAGACTAACACAACTGATTCTTCCTTGTTTTGAATGAGCAGAAATACATAAAAGCTTCTAGAAAAGTGTGCTAAAACACGCTCCAGCGCGCTAACATATGCTATCATGAAGAATTCTCTTTCAAGGAGCGCGCTAACACTATCCAACTTAAGCCCAATATGTTTCTTAAGCTCAAAGAAAGGTTTCCTACCCTATTTAAAGGGAGTTTCAACACCAATTGGAGGATCTTGGAACTTTTTGATACTTTTGAAGAGAGGAGACCTAGTTGGAGTTATAGAAGCGTGTCTTTCATGCTTTGGAGCACTGGAAGCGGTTTGAATTCAAAAACACGATAGGAGTTTTGAGGATTCACAAGCCATCACGCCAATGGGGTTTGGGGAACCTATATTGCTTTCTTTTGTTTTTGAATTCACTATGCTAGGCTAGATTTTCTTTTGTAGTTGGGTCAAATGGAAACCAATTGGACCTTTATATCTATGAGTTGAATTTTTTTACTGTAATTTTCCTTTTTGTATTGAATGAATTTATTTACTCTTGATGCTTTCTGTGAGTTATTTCTTGTAGGATGATTTATGGTAGTTGTATGACAATAGGAATGCTGGTGCATTAACCCTTGTTTGATAAATTCATCAAAATCCTTGTGATTCTATGAATAAACATATGACAATTATGCAATCTTTTAATTCTTGTGTTTAATGCTTGTTTTCTTAAGGAATAACCGCAAATAGGGTTCTTTCAAGATTAGAAAGAATTAGGGTGTCAAAGGATTGAATCCTAATTAATTTAGTGGAATTGATTGGCAATACATTAAGGGCAATTACATAAGGGTTTTAATTCAAAGTTTAAAGGGAAATTGGGGGAAATTGAATCCCTAACTACGCTTTTCTTGATTGTTGAAAAACTCATCTTTAGTTTTCTTGCTTTATATTGAAATTCTTGTTTTTAGAATTCTATGATTAAAATTGTTTTAAATATTTGTTCTACCAATTTCGTCTATGATTTTCCAATTAAAGCGTAAAATAGTGAAATAGTGATTGAAACTCTAATCCTCGTGGGAACGATCTCATACTCACGTATACTTTATTACTTTTACAACTAGTGCACTTGCTGAAGTTGCAACAAGAGTCCATGCATATGAATGATGTATTTTGGACATTGCCATATGTTACATATTTAACTCTATTTTGATGTAATGGACATATCTCGATTGTAAAGAACATGTACGAAGAATGTATGATTTAAGTATGTTGCAATTATTATTTTATTATGTTGATGATGTCGTAAGATTATGAGATTAAAGTAAATTATGTATGTTGAAAATTGCATTGAAGAAGAATGTAGAGGTTAAGAACAAAGAGTCCATAACCATATGATATGAAAGATTTCTTGCAAGGAAGTAAACAATGAAAAGTTGGCTTGAAGCCTAAGAAAGAGAGATACCATGCATGAATTTTAATTATATTTTTGATGTTAAGACTTTAGATAGTAGAATACTTGTATACGGTCAATTAGGTACCCAAGAGATTGAGAAAAGTAGGGATCAAAACCCCTAAAGATGACTTAGAAACAAAGTGACCCTTTTCAAGTTCAGTGGTTGATCGCTAGCATGCTTGCTTTAGCGAGCTGGCTAGCGAGCTCCTGATGCAGAGGATGCTCTCGGGTTCCTGTTTAAATAGCTCGCTGCCTTTCTCGCTTTAGCGAGCTGCTTCAACGAGGAAGGGGTACCTCGCTGAAGCGAGATGTTCAGCGAGCTGTTGTAATTTTCCAGTTTTAATTTTAAATGCCTTGTATGCTCATGGGAGTACTTGGGACATGATATTAAGCATTGATAAACTAATTCTGCAATAATTAGATGTTATAATTACGCATGTGGAAGATGTATGTAAATAATCTAAGAAAGCATAAAGAAAGGGTTTTTAAAAGAAACATTTACCCATGATTTTAATTGGATTATGTGATTGTAACTGCGCTTAACATCATAACTAGTGATAACAAATCAGTTATAGAATGGGGTACTACAATGATCATATGTCATGCTACAAAACCTATGTACAGTAATCCCGAAATGTAGCATCAAATCTTCATAGCTAAGCATGCTATAACCCTGAGCTACTCTCTTGCTGTTGGAGGGTTCTCCTATTGCTGCCTAAGTACCTGAAATATATCCCCAAATGGGGTGAGATTAACTATCTCATTAAACTCTGGGTATATGGAGTAGTCTCTACCCAAGAGTTCACTTTCTACATGAAATGTCAGATACATAGTACACATAACATCATATAATCACATATAACAAATGACCTCCAGGAGCTTGAGTCATCCTTAGGATAATCCTAACAAAATCTTCCAAACACCCTGATATTCACGGAAGAAAACAAATACCTCTAAGCATCATGGTCCTTACAGGAGATAGTCCTAACAAATGCTAAAGTTCATCATTTTAGTCTTATAACAAATTTGTGAAACTCATGTTAAATTGGTTTCCACATAATCACTTCATGTCACACTCTTTATTAACACATCTTACTTGACGATTCATGCCCAAAACACAAGTCATGACCAAATACTCATATATTACCAATTTTCAATGAACCCAAGGTTTTACACCTCAAATATACTTAAAACATGCTTAAAATAAAATTTCAAGCTTCATTCAAAATTAACAAAACTTCCTAGTTCTTTTTCATGTAATGGCCGAATTATGTACCTAGGGGTTCATCATGATTTCTAGCTTTATTATAGCTATTTGTTGGTCCATTTAACATCACCGTGCCCAAGGACTAACAACCATCATCAAACATGATATAAACTTATTTCAACATGATTTTTACATGCCTAGGTCGAATGAAAAAAATTAAGAGTTCATCAAGGTTACTTATTTTTCAATGGATACAAACTACTCCATTTATCATCACCACCTTAAAGGAACGTAATCACCCATCTAACTACATTAAGCACATTTTCAAAATGCATTTTACATGCAATGGCCGAAACATGGCCTATAGGAAATCATCAATAAAACTACATGGAAGACAAAGCTTCCTCACCTCAAGGTACTTGAAATGGTTCTAGGCTATGCTTCCAAGCACCAAACAAGGTTCAACATACTTTCAACCCACATGGTCATCAAATTCCCGAAACTGGTTGCCAATAATCTCAGAAAAACCATCTTTGATGAGAAATTCATATAAAATCAAAAACTTAGCCTATTGACATGAAATTTTAAAGGTGTGAAGTAGACACCTTGGGCTTTATAATGACATAAAATTTGCCCCATTTTTTTTGCCAATAGAGCATATTTTTCTTTATAATCAATGTCATAGGTCTATGTATACCCCTTGATAACTAATCAAGCCTTATACTTCTCGAGAGTCCTGTCAAAATTATATTTCAGAATATACACCCATTTGCACCCCATAACCTTTTTACGTTTGGCAAGTCAACAACTTTCCTTGCATTATTCTTCTCTAAAGCTTTCATCTCATCACGCATGGCTTGATCGCAATTATCATTCGTTAATGCTTTGTGCACTAATGTTGGGATTAAATTGGAGTCAAGTGCTCAAATAAAACTTCTTTACTACATAAAAAGGTTCTTGGAGGAGACAAAATGAGAGACATGGTGTTAGGTACAAGACCTTTCCCCCTTCCTCACACCAATGGGTAAGTCATCATGATTAATATTTGTCTCAGGAATAGAAGGATTAGGGCATTCAGTACTTACTAGTGGTTCAGACGATTGCAATTATCGGTAAGTATGTGTTGTTTCTATCTTTGAAATAGTAGTTCCGGTGTCCCAACTTTTTGCACCTTTTAGATTGATAGAAGGCATGTCACATGAGGTATTAGATGAACTATCAGTCTCATCAACTAAGTCTTATTTTTCATTATCATGTAGTGTAGCTATTGTGGGCGGTGACTGAAGATCATTAGACGTGTGGGTTATTTCTTCATTTTCCAGTAGTGGCTTACGGTGGCAAGGTGACCAGAGATTATCGAAAACGGATTCCACATTCAAGGCAACAACTAAAAAAGCAAGAAGACTCTCGAGTTGAGAGTGAATATTATTGCTTTTGTAAAGAACGGGTAGAAAAGGCTACAATATATAGAGACTGGTGAATTTAAAGGAATAATTACAAATTCTTAAAAAATAGAAAACAAATAATTATAATATTAAATAGAGATACACTAAATATTTATAATATCCTTTTTAATTTTCAATTGTCTTTAATTTATATAATTTTTAATTTACAATTACCATACTTATGTTAAATAATATTTAGAAGGATGGAAATAGCAAGGCGAAAATACCCAAATTCTTATCTCTCATCTTTCTCCTTGGTCTCTCCCATTTATTGGTACCCCTACCTTTTGATGCATGTTAGCAAAAGTTTACATGATTCTATTATTATGTTTTGTCCTTTTTTACATGAGTTGGGATTTTCTCAGTTTGCTCGGGATTTTCCTTGTTTGGTCAGGCATCTTTGATGTCTCGAGTAAGAAGAGTTATAAAGATGTCAAGCAGTTGATTATGATGGATGTTTTTGTTGGAATTACAATTCCTCTGATATCACTTGTTGGATATGGAATAGACAAAATAGAACAAATGCAATAGTATCAAACTTTTACAAACAAAATACAAGTGTTACAACACTATCACTAATTTTTCTCTCAATATAACTCTCACACTCTCTTTTCTTCTTTCTATTTTTCTCACAAGTGTTTCAACACTTTCCACACACTTTTTAATCTTTCTATTCACTCACATCTATTTTTTCTCACTTAAGTGCTGCTGCACTTTTCTTTTCTAACTCTTAAATCCACTCTACACACATGCACCTATATTTATAGACTTCAACTAACCGACTTGTCTTCTCTAACAATATAATATAATATTCAAACTTTTGCTATAGGACAACTACTTGGACTTCTACAACTTTCCATATTCATCTAGCAACCGACTTTGTTTTCTCTTGCTTTGCCAAATTGTCTTCTCTTTCATTTTTTTATAATTTGTCGGTAATCTATCAAGAATGGTAGGTTCTTCTATTAGATGGTAGATAGTAGCCTCTTGTCCCTTCCACATACTCCCAAATAATTATTAATAATAGTTGCAAAGTATGATTTGAATTCTAACACTCCCCCTCAAATCAGACTTTGCATACGAAAACATATTTTGTAAAACACATTTGTCTGGTGGCTTCGGGACTGGTGGAAGATAAATAATTTTTACCGATATTTGTGGTGTTTCCGGTGCATACACAATCTCTGCTAAATTTGACCAAGTAATCTTTGGTTTTTCACTTTGCTTATTCTCTATAATATCTTTTTTCTTTTGCTTTTCCGGCACATCCACAAGAGTTTGTTTTTCTTTTACTAGAATTATTTCTTCTTTGTTTTTCTTCTTTATTGGTACTCCCCATGACTTGTTGCTATTGCTCCTTGGCTTCACTTTCTGTCCAAAATCACTAGATGCTTCCTCTTCCTCAGCAGTATCTAAATAGTAAACAAGATACTCTGTTCCCAAATCCTCTTCTTTCTCACTTCCCTCATCATCATAATCAACGTCGTCAAGATCACCATTACGCTTGCTGTCACCTTCTCCTCCTCTTTTTTCTTCATTTTCTTTCATCAAAGCAGATTTTTTTATCCACTTAGCAGCTTCTGTATCTTCTTCCATATCATCAATATTTTCAGCTTCAACATCTTGTTGTTCTTCTTCCTCTTTCACAGTCTTTGATTTCTTTGACTCCAATTCATTTTGGATATCGAGTTCTGATTCTAGATTGCTTGATTCTGTCTCATCATCAATAAAATAAACTTCAGGTAGATATTTTGCTTTAAATGCCTTCTCAAAGTCTTTCCAGCTTGCATTAGAATTGGACCATATCCATCCTTGATACCAACAAAACACACTTCTTCTGAGCCTTCTTATAGCTTCCATCAACTTCTCATCTTCATCAATTTTCTCTGCTTGAAAATATTCTTTCAAACAGATTAACCATCTCGTAGCTTCATTATCTCCTTCATTTCCATAAAATTTTGGAATCTCCATTTTTCTTGTCGAACAGATACCACGGCTACTAGAACGAGGTTCTAAAACTCTTCTTTTTCTTTCACGATGCTTCAACACTTCTCTTCACCACAGCTCCCAAATCGAGGGCTCTGATTCGCCTCTTCAATCGAACGAGGCTCTGATTCACTTCTTTGATCGAACCGGGCTTTGATACCACTTGTTGGAATTACAATTCCTCTGATATCACTTGTTGTATATGGAATAGACAAAATAGAACAAATACAATAGTATCAAACTTTTACAAACAAAATACAAGTGTTACAACACTATCACTAATTTTTCTCTCAATATAACTCTCACACTCTCTTTTCTTCTTTCTATTTTTCTCACAAGTGTTTCAACACTTTCCACACACTTTTTAATCTTTCTATTCACTCACATCTATTTTTTCTCACTTAAGTGCTGCTGCATTTTTCTTTTCTAACTCTTAAATCCACTCTACACACATGCATCTATATTTATAGACTTCAACTAACCGACTTGTCTTCTCTAACAATATAATATAATATTCAAACTTTTGCTATAGGACAACTACTTGGACTTCTACAATTTTCCATATTCATCTAGCAACCGACTTTGTTTTCTCTTGCTTTGCCAAATTGTCTTCTCTTTCATTTTTTTATAATTTGTCTGTAATCCATCAAGAATGGTAGGTTCTTCTAGTAGATGGTAGATAGTAGCCTCTTGTCCCTTCCACATACTCCCAAATAATTATTAATAATAGTTGCAAAGTATGATTTGAATTCTAACAGTTTTTATGCAAGTACTTGAAAAGGTCAAAGGTTAATAAAATTGTTTACTCAATGCAATGCAATGGGGCTCTTGCTAAGGTGTATATAGTTTTGGTGCGTGTGGTGCAAATAAGAGGGTTTAGACACTACTTTATCGTATTGACGGGTCTATATTTTATACCCCCATTGTGCTTGTTCCTTGGCAAAATGAGCTCTTTGCACCATTGTTTTGGGTTTAAAAGTTTGAAAAACCTATTTACCAATGTATTGAGCCATTTTGAAAGAAAAGAACAAATATTGCAAAGCACATTACTAATGGATGGAAAGCTAAAAAGATTTACATTTCCCAATGGCCTAATATCTCACCTTTCTTTTCTCTTTCTTGTCTCACTTTTCTTTTCTCTCTTTATGCAGAAAAAAAAAAACCAAAGCCAAACAAAGCCCAACCCAAAAGCAAGTAAAAAGAAAGAAGGTAATAGTGGAAACCTAACGGAAGAGCATCTACTTGTAGCATCCAAAAATGATAGCAATGTGACCATGGGTGTTGGAAGAAAGAGAAAGTGAGAAAAGCTTCCCACGTGTAAAGAAGAAATGAGAATCACACCATCCTTAAAGGCAATCACAAACCAGACAACAAAGCGCCCTTGGAGGAAGACGCAAAGCTGAGAACCATTGATATATATATATATATATATATATATATATATATATATATATATATATGGCTATCATTTTATAGATCTATTAAAGGGAGCAAAAGGGAAGAAGAAAATGGAGCTACACACCCTTTTGGTGGGGGAAGGGTGAGGGGGTGACGCCTCTAAGTTACTCCATCACCATCACCATCTTCTTCTTTCTTTCTTTCTCCCACCCACCATCATCCTATTCTTTCTATTTTTCTTTTTTGTTACGGATCCTCTTTGAGGGGAGGGTGAAAGGGTGACGCCCTTGTGCTACACCAACCATGTTCTTTTTCCTTTTCTTCTTCTGCATTTTTTCTTCTTGTAATTTTTTGTTTTATTTTAGTTGTAATGTTTCTATTACTTTTAATGTTTTCTATATTTGTGGTTTAGTCGTGCTCTTTAACATAAATCGACTTCTTTTTAGGAATGTGGACGTAGTAGTAGTTCCCAAATGTTGTAATCTGAATGCTGGTTTGTCCTTTTTAATGAAGACTGAAGTTCGAGTATTTAGTATATTTTTTAGTAATCTGATTTTGATGGAAATCAAGTTTGTTTGAGGAATTAACTTCTGGAAATAAGCTTTTCCATACTGCAAAATATTAGTTAAAGGTGAAAATGTGGTAACACTTTACTGGTTGCCTAAGGAATAAGGAACATCTAAGTCCCTGTATATGTCTTGCACTAAAAAGTTGGGAACGGAACGCGGGGTTTCATAAACCAAACAAACCCCTTAAGAGCTTAGGAATCAACATTGACAATGATAAGTGACCTGAACAACTCCATTGGATAAGGTACTGAGCCAAGATTCAGGTGCAGCGTTCCTAGAATCAGAAACCATGTTCCTGCTTTCTTTATTCCAGTTCCTTCATCTTTGCTATTTTATTAAGATTACTGTTGTTGGATTCCTGGGTTCATTATTGTGTTCTTTGAAATAAAAACCAAAAATATTTACAGCCTTCACTTTACATTTTCTGCAAAAAACTTGGTCATTTTTAGTTATATAAATTGTTCCTCATTCACTTGTTCCTCCTTGCAAAAGTGAGGAGCGGCACCAATAATACATTATGTCCAAAGGATTAAGATTCAATACATGGTTCAAGTTATCATTGGAATGAGGCTTTGTACTCTGATATGGTAGCAGAACCTGTTTTACTGCATTTGTTCCTTGCTACTCACAAGCGTTCCTCATTTACTGTACTTTTTTCTTTGTTTCATAATGATCGTGCCTTGTTTAGTGTGTTGCGTTCCTTATCATTTTGTTCCTTGTTTCTCTATACAGCTTTACTTTACTCGTTATTTTAATTATTTTATTTTGCTTACAACTTCTTTAACCCATACTGTATCACTTTTATGTGAAAACGATAATCTGATGCAGTATGCTCTCTCTTTTTTTTTGGTAGTTAACATTATAATCTTATTTATTACTTGGACGTGTGCGCTTGCACTATTGCAATCATCTTAGAAAGTTTTCTTCGTAACACCCAAGTTTTGAGTTTTAGCATTATAAAATATTAATGTGTTCACCGATAAATTCTCAAAGACAAATTTAGGGTTTACATTTAATTTTATGGGTTATGTCTATCTCATTTTACATGAGATAAATAACTTTCCTATACACACAAAAAAGGTTGGGTCCCACCACTCTTTTCTCTCTCTCCTCTTACCTATGGGTTCCACTTATACTTTTATTTCTACAACATGAAGTAATATTTTTACTACGACATAAGAAAAATATATGCCTATTTTTATTTATATAAAAGCATTACTGTAGCCATTAGTAAATCATCAAATACTCTTGTGGTATGCATTCCTTTACCAAAAAGAGAAATAAACAGGACTCATGTATCATTAACCACAAAGAAATAGATAGAATACATGTAACTAAGTGAGCCCATTTTTTATTTTATTTTTCTGATTTTCAATCCGATGACATGCTACTACATCTGAGTACTACATCCATATAGCTTACTCGTGTAACACTATGAATTCATGCTACACCTATTAAAATAAACATGATACTCCTATTTGCATTTACTTCACTCAACTCTTTATTTTTAATGTCATATAAGTTAATTTCATTTAAATTTTACGGAAAATTTACTCCCCTGTATCAGAATAGCTTTTTCTTTCATGTGATATGGCTAAAACAATTTTTATCGTTTCAACATTGTTATGGATCTGTACCATGTACCCGGGCTAAATGCCCATATAAGTCGGCTCACTTCAGGAACCCGGTAAGAAGGCCCAAACCGAACGAGCCCATCTCCTCAACCCGGAATGCCCCATCGAATATTCCCCATTCAAATATCTGAAACGGGCTATAGTTATGGAGACGTGATGGCATTACGTAACCTCTGATAACGGCCGACAAAGCATTGATGATCCCACGTCATTACAGCTCAGCTACACCAATTCAAATCAGAGGCAGCCCCTATAAATAGGAGGGCTCCTCGACAGAACAAGACACTTGATATTCAATACACACAACACACTATCACCACATTCATATACTTTGCAGTGATCAAGCTAGGCATAGGGATATCTTTTCCATAGATACCCCTGGTCAAGGCTATACGATCCAAAGCGATCAATCAACCTAACAAAGGTTGAACATCTCTGTCCACAGGACAGAACAAACATCTTCCTCGCTTTTCTGAAACGTGATTTCCTGTTAAAGAAGCGATTTCTTCTGACCTTAATTTTCTTAACAAAAAATGGGAAGGAAGAAAACCTCCTTCCCTGTTTTGCGGTGCGTCCAGGAGGTTGACGTGAACTCCAATTTGTTAGAACGAATTCCTCCTGGTGCCCGTTATTGGCTTTGGGGGATTCCCAGGACCGCAGAGGAGGAACGGCAAGCCATGGTTCGTGGGCACCGTGGTTCAAAACCTCGTAAAGGTGGTCGAGGAGACCGTGGTCGAAGAGACCGTGTATCCTCCAAATCCCGGGTTCCACATTCTATCCGGGTTCCATCACCCAATCCTTCCCTTCCTTTATCAGAAAGTCCCAGATTTGTGTGAACCACCATGATGTAGACGTGGGTTCGTTTCCCACAGACGGCGCCAATGTTCTGTCCTTAAGACAGAGATGTCCAGCCCGATAGACTGGCGTGTTTCTTTTGGATCTAGTGCCCTCTCCAAGGCATCTATGAAGGAGATACCTTTGAGTTGAGCAGATCACTGTACACAGAATACTATAACGGCGTTAGCCAAAGGGGAGTGTGTGCACAGTGACAGCGTAATAGTATGAGAAAGAGTGTGTCTACCTTTAGGGTTTACCTGGTATTTATAGGGGTTACCTGTGGGTAATGCGGATGGGACTTAGGTGTTTCTGACTCAGATCCCAAATGTTCTGTCCTTAAGACAGAGATGTCCAGCCCGATAGACTGGCGTGTTTCTTTTGGATCTAGTGCCCTCTCCAAGGCATCTATGAAGGAGATACCTTTGAGTTGAGCAGATCACTGTACACAGAATACTATAACGGCGTTAGCCAAAGGGGAGTGTGTGCACAGTGACAGCGTAATAGTATGAGAAAGAGTGTGTCTACCTTTAGGGTTTACCTGGTATTTATAGGGGTTACCTGTGGGTAATGCGGATGGGACTTAGGTGTTTCTGACTCAGATCCCAGCCTATCCGCTGAGCTGTCACCGTGTTGTCGGATAAGTATCCTCGATGGATATCTGTCTTGAGTCAATGCTGACTCAGATATGGGATTGCCCCTTGTTGGGCCTGTCGTCTTAATGGGCTCTTTATTGGGCTTATTTCTTAATGGACCCATTATACGGGTCCATAACAGTTGCCCCCCAGCCCGGTAGTTTGGTTGTCCAGGCTGCCGGGGTGAATTGTCTTGCCTTTTGCTTCAGGTTTTCTGCTGAGCTTTTGAGTTTTTGTAAACTTTTTGCATATAAACTTTTTGCATATATGTTCCTTACATCTCAGGCTTTTAAACCGGGGTCCTCATTGCCCCCTATCTCGGCGGGTTGATCATAGACCATGAGAAATATTTCACGTATTCCCATACCGAGTTTGGGATGAGATTGAGTGGTTGGGATCCAACTGGCGAGTTGCCCCCAAGCATCATTTCATACGCACATGTCCTGAGTTTGTAGCTTCCTTCTGAAAACGGGAATGATTTTCCCTTGTCAACTATGTGGACGGGTTATGCATGAACCCGGCAAGATACTGCACATGTGTAACCGGGGAGCGTACAAGCTTGAGTTGTTGGGATCCAACTGGCGAGTTGCCCCCAAGTCTCAACCATGTAACCCGGCTAAAAGTTGCCCCTCCCAGCCCGGTAGTTTGGATGTCCAGGCTGCAGGGATGAAATAGCAGTAATCTCTGCATTTGAATTTTGCATATTTTATTCAAGTTAGCACTCGAATTTTTTCTTTAACTTGGCCTCTTTATTTAAGCAATTTTCTTTGGGTTGGAACTTTTCTTTGTCCGACTTAATTGAGTCAGTGATTGCAGATGTTATCTTTCATCCATTCAGCCGGTTTTAGCGAACCGAGTATTGAATATGTTGTTTCCGTATTTCTCCCTCAATCTTTTTTGGCTGAGGTGGTGTTTGCCTCCTTTCAACATCGAGCTCGGCTTCTCCTTCCGAGGCTTTCACTTTGAGCCCAACTTCTTGCGCAGTTGCGCGGTGACTTTATTGATTCAGATTTAGCTTTTTAGCGTTAACTGAACAAAATGACCTAGCCAAGGTCCAATAAGGTCACTTGATCAAAGTCGTACCAATCTGCCCCTTATTTTTCAAGTCCTTCCGTTTTTCTATGCTTCGGCTAGGGGCCACACTCCTGCAATGTGCTTTTTATTTTTAACTCATTTTCTATTCAATTTCTTGCATGTTGCTAGTCGTAGTTTTCCAATATCTTGGCGTTATAATGTTCAACTCGGCTTCTTGTCAGAGTGTCATTTCTTGACTTTGGGTTATTTTGACTTTCCCATGCATTCTGGGCCTTGAATTTTTGGAACGAGGAATGGTACTTCATTGCCCCTTATCTTGGTGGGTTGAGCATGAACCGAGGAAGATATTACGTATATTCCATATAACCGGTGATGAATGAGCCTGAGTCGTTCGGATCGAACTGGCAAGTTGCCCCCAAGCACATCATCTTTGTAACTCGGCTTAACATCATTGTGTCCAGGTGTCTATTTCTTGGATCCTGGATGTGA
>JAVKPL010008388.1:0-11333 GCA_032173675.1 Gastrolobium villosum | reverse complement strand
TTCATTTATGGATGCATACTCGGGATACAATCAGATTCCCCTTCATCCAGACGACCACGAGAAGACAACTTTCATTTCAAAAAAAGGAAATTTTTGTTACAATGTCATGCCTTTCGGCCTTAAGAATGCTGGGGCAACTTATCAAAGAATGATGAACCGAGTCTTCCAGGCGCAGATCGGAAGAAATCTGGAGGTCTACATTGACGACATGATCGTCAAGTCGATAAGCACTTCAGCACACATCGCTGACCTCGGAGAGACTTTCGAAGAGCTAAGAGCTCGGAAAATCAGGCTGAACCCAGCCAAATGTGCTTTTGGAGTACCAGCAGGAAAATTCCTAGGGTTCATGCTTACGAATCGTGGGATAGAAGCAAATCCTGACAAATGCAGGGCGGTACTGGAAATGAAACAGCCAGAAAACAAGAGAGGGGTCCAACAACTTACAGGCCGCCTTGCCGCATTGACCAGATTCCTTCCCAAGTCAGCTGAGAAGGCACTGCCTTTCTTCAAACTCCTCAAGAAGGAGGCAGACTTCGGCTGGGGGGAAGAATGCAAAAAGGCATTCGACAACATCAAGGTTTGTTTAGCTACTCCTCCCGTGTTAACGAAACCGGAACCCGGAGAAACGTTGATTTTGTACCTGTCCGTGGGGGAAGAAGCTATCAGCGCCGCCTTGGTCCGGGAAACGGATAAGTGCCAGCATCCAATATATTTCGTAGGACGGACGTTGCAAGGGCCAGACCTCCGATACCAGAAGTTGGAAAAAGTGGCATTTGCTCTGTTGACAACGGCAAGAAGGCTCCGACCTTATTTTCAAAGTCACCGAATTATAGTACGAACGAACCAGCCCATCAGGCATGTACTGCATAAGCCTGACCTAGCAGGAAGAATGATTAACTGGGCCGTCGAGCTGTCCGAGTTCGATTTGACGTACGAACCTCGGCAGGCAATCAAGTCACAGGCACTGGCCGACTTCATCTTGGAGCTTACCCCGGTCAATGAACAAGAAAAGGTTGACAAAGACCTCTGGACGGTTTATGTTGATGGATCTTCAAATTCTAAAGGGAGCGGTGCAGGGGTGATCATTGAAAGCCCGGAAGGAGTATCAATTGAGCACTCGCTTCACCTGGCATTTCCAACCTCAAACAACCAACCTGAATATGAGGCGTTTATTGCTGGGATTATGCAAGTAAGAGAGCATGGAGCAAAGAGAATTAAAATTATGAGTGATTCTCAAGTCGTCACTTCCCAAGTTGAGGGAAAATACCAAGCCAAGGGCCCCCTGATGATGAAGTACCTTCAAAAGGTCAAGGAATTGTTTGCCGAGTTCGACGAGGTATTAATCCAATACATCCCTCGGAATGAGAACATTAGGGCCGACATCCTGTCTAAATTAGCGAGCTCGAAAGGATCCAGTAATCACCGCACTGTAATTCAACAGAGCATTTTAGAACCAACATGCGTCCTAATGATAACAACCGACACGGAAGATTGGATAAGACCAATTGTGGCCTAACTTGAAAAAGGAATCGTGCCAGAGGACACTCAAGAGGCAAAAAAGCTAGTTAGGAACTCGGCCTGCTTTACCATAGTAGAAGGTCAACTGTATAAGAAGGGTTTCTACGCACCCATGTTGAAATGCCTGGATAAAAACGAGGTCGAATACGTGTTGTCCGAGATCCATGAGGGCATCAACGGACACCACATGGGAGGAAAAGCATTAGCTAAAAAGGCATTAAGGGCAGGATATTACTGGCCGACAATGGGGGCTGACGCCATGGAACATGTTCAACGATGTGAGCAGTGTCAGAAGCATGCATTAATAATTCATGCACCCCCAGAAGAACTGCAAACCATCACGGCACCATGGCCATTCTTTAAGTGGGGGATGGATCTCTTGGGACCTTTCGCCGCTGCTGAAGGGCAACTCAAGTGGTTGATAGTTGCTGTCGACTACTTTACCAAATGGATCGAGGCCGAACCCCTTGCCACCATCACTTCGGCCAGAATACGCCGTTTCTTTGAAAGGAATCTGGTAAGCCGGTTTGGAATCCCTGCAGAAATTGTCACCGATAACGGAACTCAGTTCATAGACAAGAAATTCCAAGAGCTCATGGCTGACTTCAAAATCAAACACCGCTTTGCCTCAGTAGAACATCCTCAGACCAACGGACAAGCCGAGTCTGCCAACAAGGTGATAATCAATGGACTCAAGAAAAGGCTGGACGAGGCCAAAGGAAATTGGGTGCAGCAGTTACACCTAGTTCTATGGGGATACAGAACAAGCGTTCAATCCGCCACAGAAGAAACCCCCTTCAGGTTAACATATGGTTGTGAAGCAATGATTCCGGTTGAGATCGGAGAACCGTCCTGGAGAAGGGCACAAAGATTGCAAGGCACTGAAGGCCAAAATGAGGAAGCACTGTTGATTGAGCTCGACCTATTGGATGAATGCAGGGAGAATGCCAGGTATAAAAATATGATGGCTAAGCGCCTAGTTACGGCTAGGTTCAATAGGAAAGTGAGACCTCGGTCATTTCAGAGTGGAGACCTAGTTCTGAGAAGAGCTGACATTGGTAATAAAAATGCCAAGGATGGAAAGCTCGCAGCAAACTGGGAAGGCCCTTACAGGATTAAGGATAATCTCGGAAAGGGAGCCTACACTTTGGAAACTTTATCCAAAAAGCCAGTAAAAAGAACTTGGAATGCCGACAAGCTAAAGACCTATTACAGTTAGGTTTAAAGCATAGTCAAGAACTAGACTCTTGTCTACGTAAATAAGACGGGTTGCTGAGCTCAGTCATTAGGTAGATTTATTTCAAGGCAAATAAACGAGCTATAAAGCTCGGATTTGTAAAGAAATTTTCATTGTGAATAAATGAGTAGTTGTTACCAAACGCTTCCATTTAAGATTCCGACATGTCACGATCATTTAAGAAATAAATTTTTGTTGACGAACAAAAAGAAATTAATATACTTTCTAGATCGGCCAGCATGGACTCGCAATTTGCAAAGACAAATAAAGATGAGACCAAAATGGTATAATAAATTGGCAATCTCGGATCAACAAAAGTATGTTTATAAATTCAAAAGCCGAACCAAACACGGCAATGCTTACAAGATATATAATGACAAAAAAAATAAAATGAACTTAAGGGGTTCCAGTTTCAGCCTCCTCCTCGGAACCCGGAGATCCCGGAACTATGACGCCGTCCTTCACCTCATAGGACACGTCCATTCCAGCATCAATAAGCCCGGGATTCAGAACCCGGGCCTGAGCAATGGCATTGTCAAATGCCTGGACGGCCGCGTTAACCACCACGGCCTTGGCCTCCTCAAAGTCGGCGGTCGTTTGGTCAAGCTGAGTCCGGAGTTCCTGAAGTTGGGCGTCCTTGTCTCCCAGGGATTTAGAGAAGGTTTCCTTCTCAGCGCTCAGCTCGTTGGCCTTGGTGTTGGCCAATTCCAAACTTTTCTTCGCCGTCTCCACCTCCTTGTGCAGCTCTCCAACTTTGGCCTCCAAGTCGGACTTAGACTGCTCTAGCTCCACGACCTTAGAAGAAAGAGACGACTTGGCCGCATTAGCCTGGTCCAAGTTTTGAAGGAGGTCTTGGAAGATTTGAATTAATGAGGTCGTCTTCAAGGCATCCTCCTCCATCCGTTTTAGCATGGCCCTTACAGTGGAAGTCAGGCCAGAGTTCAGAAAGAGACTTGGAGGGGGTTTCAAAGCTGCCCTAAGGCGGTCAGAGACACCCGATCTCCATAACTCCCCTGGCTCTAAGCTAAGGAGGTTACTCTGGGCAGCAGGAATAGGAGCTGGACTCGGCGAAGAGGGGGCAACAGGAACAGAAACCTCAGCAGGAACCACCTCGGCATTAGACGAGTCCTCACCCAGGATAATATCTATCCGTCGTCGCTTAGAAGCTTCGGGTTCGAGAGGGGCAGCCTCTCGTGACTTTCCTTTGCCGGATTTCTTGGGTAGATATTTCTTGTATTCGGCCGACGTCATGCCAACTGTAAATAAAGAAAAAACTCGAATCAGGGTGTTACAAAAAAGATAGTTATCAAATGTAATATAAACTTGACATACATACCGAGCTCATAAATGGCATCGTCTCCAAACTTATCTACCATCCGACTTAAGTCGATGATGCCATAATCATCAACATATTCAATTATAATTCGCACCGCAAACCTTTCGTCTCTGGAAAGTGCAGACAGAGGGGTGGCATAATCTTTTGGACGACGTCGATAATGTTTTCGCGTCCAATACAGCTCGAATTGGCATAAAAGGTTCCCATCATCCAACAGTTCCTTGCCAAACCACGGAAGGGAGTCAGGGCGTGAGGCCACTTTAAAATAGGCATTCTTAAAGCCTTTGAAGGACTGTGAGTAAGGGATGAAAATTCCCCTACCAGGAGTACCTCGGAAGGTAACCCACCCTTTCCTTTCTTTTAACTCGGCACCACTCCGAGCCGTGTATACATCAAAAAGGAAATAAAAAAGGGAGACTGTACAGGGCAGGAAAAGGTAAGAGCACAATTGCTCAAAACCGCGGATAAAAGCCCATGAGTTGGGATGGAGTTGTGAGGGCGCTACTCTAATCCGTCGCAACACAGCCATCTGGAAGTCTGTGAACGGAAGCCGAATTCCGACCTTGGTGACCAGATCCCGGTAAAAAAAGAAAAAGCAGGGCTCGTCCGATATAGGACCTGCGCATACCGGGTAATCACCCGCAGGAAGAAGATCGACCCCGTTGGGATTCCCAAGAGGGAGTTGGGCTACGTCGGCAGGAGTCATTACAGACCACATATTAAGGATCTCTCGGACCATTATCAAGTCCCTGGAACACGAAGGAGTTGGATCCGCATCTAAATCAGATGGTAAGGGGCCTGGATTAAGAGTCATCAGAACTACTAAGGAGATCGACAAAAGGCACCTGACTGGATTCCCGAGAGGGAGTTGGGCTACGAATTACCCACTCATCAACATCGGAATTTTCCATTATCAAGTCCCTGGAACACGAAGGAGTTGGATCAGAAATAAAATCAACTTGACTTGACCCGGAATCATCTAAATCAGATGGTAAGGGGCCTGGACTCCAAGAAAAAGGGACAGAGTCATCAGAACTACTAAGGAGATCGACAAAAGGCACCTGACTGGATGCCGAGTCATCAAAATTTGAAGGGACATCCGACGTGGGAAAACCCAGGTCGGATGAGGAAATGCTGGAAGAACTATTACTCAACTGGAAAGGTGGGATCCGGTTTAAAACAGACCCCGAACCTTGTCCAAGCGGTAAAGGTGGAAGAATGAAGGACAGAGGAACTGACTCAGAAAAGGAACTCGATCTAGAAATTGAGGGTTGGGGAATCGAGGAGGACATATTTCTATTTAAAGATGGTTGGGCGTGTTCACCCCTTCTTCCCCTCCGGCCTCTACCTCTCCTACCACGAGCACCTCTGGAGGTCTGACGACCTCCTCGGTGACTTCGGAGAAGCTGCTGGAGCCTCTCCTCTTCGGTGTACTCTCTGTCGTAAAACCAATATTGAACAGATCTCGGCAACCTCCCTATCATGTCCTCAGACACCTCTCTACTATCATTTCGGCCACTAGAACTACCAGGAGTGTCCATTACCCACTTAAAGAGTGAGCAAGACAGGAAACACTCCTCCCCAACAGGAAAATGAACAATCAAAAACAGGAAAAATAGAAGTCTACAAAGAAAAAAGAAAGTTACCTGGTTGAAAACTGAAGAGAAGAAGTAGCGAATGAAGAGTGTCTTGACAATGGAGAAACACAGGAAAAACCCTATGGAATGCGTAAGAAAGCATAAAGTAAGAAAGAAACCAGGCAGTGGCAAACTGATATATATATAGAGGGCTGGAGGAGTAGGAAGTGCAAAGGACAAAGGGGGGTCTTCGAAGCGTCTGGGGAATCAGGGGCAAAATGGGAGTTTCGCCGCCCTGCACGCCCTGCAATTCCTGCACACATTCAATGCTCTCAATCATGGCCTATGCTAGGCTCAGTGTAGTGCACCCTGCACGATGCGCGAAATGCCAATAAATAGAATACACGTGTTCTGTTATAACCGTCACTGCAGGTGTGAAATGAAAGGTCAGGAAAGTGTAATGAAACGAAAGGTCATGCCAATAAATTCCGACATTCAAAATCTGCTGACCTCACCAATTTGATCAAGAATCATAACATGAAGATTTGAACGGAGTCACGACCTCCGACCTAGTTGACTCATGGGGAATAAGTTCAAGGAATGACAAGGTCAAAGATGACCAATTGAGCAAGAGATCATCTCGGCATTCCGACATACGGGATACCGAGCTAGGGGATAAGCTTCTCCCACAAATTGCTGCCCTAGGATATCTCATTAGGAGATACTGCCAAATCTCAACAGTTGGAACAAACTGATTGCGGCCGACTAAGTCGGACCGAATCTCAACTGGGGGAGCTCAGCGACTAGAAACCTAGCCAGGTAACCTTATAAATAAGAGCTCAGACATCCCAGGTACTCACCTCTGAATCGCCTTGCTTATTCCACTCATTGTGCACACACCACCCCTTGGTTGTAAAACCTATTGCTTGTGCGCAGTGATTGGGACCTCGACATTTAAGCCTAGTATATCAGGCATATACACTATCTCTGAGCGCATACCATTTGGTATAGCAATACGGTCTACCTCGGACCTAACAGGTGGTTTATTCGGGACATTGACTATATTACCACTCCTTTAATAAAAATTGAGTAAATATCTTTTTTTGTCCCTGACAATATTCACGAAGTCCTTTTTGGTCCCTAGTAAGAAAAAAAGGGACATCGTGGTCCCTAAATTTTACAAATTAGGTCCACGTTAGTCCTTCTATTAGTGGGGATTTAACGTCGTGAATAACGTCTCTGACGTGTACTGTTAAAATGCTGAGTCACCATTTAGGAATCCACCTAGATAAAAAACGACATCGTTTGGTACTTTTTTTCTTTTTTCTTTCTTCTTCTCTCCAATACAGGTCCCTTCCACCAGCACCCATGTTCATTACATTTCACCTGGTTTACCATTCTCCACCGCCATCGTTACGGCCTCCATGAAAAACTCCACCCTCTGCCTCTCCATCATTATGTTAAGTTGAATGACTGCAAGATCTCATCCTCACTTCGAGTAGTCTGAGATAGCTGAACCTCATTATGTTTAGTTCATCAGGAAGGCTCTTCGGGCGTTAAAGGTGCTAATAAAGAGAAACAGGGGAACACCCATTTGGGAGTTTTAGAATTCACTGCTGATGAAGGTTCAGTGGGTCTTCCTCTGCATGTGTGGAAAAATTTATTTTTTGAGAAACTCTGCGAGTACATCATAATGCTCTGCTTCTAAACTTCGCGAGTTTCACATCTTGAGTATCTCAGCAAATCACACTTTAAAACAATAAAGGTGAAATGGAAGAATAGATGACATGACAAATATAGATGGGGATTGTTTTTCCTTTCTTAAGATTCTACAAATTTACCTTCCCCCTACATCCCGTTATTCCTCACCACTAGCATACAGTTATTGTACTTAAATGAAAAACAAACTTGCTGGGAATAGATGGAGTTATAGCTTAGAAGCTATTTTGACTTGAGAAACATGTTACGATGAATTCTTGTGTGAGATATGAAAACTCCTCTCCAACAAACCCAAATCAAACACACAGGAGAGCAAAATAATTTGAGATATGATACAGACCGCAGATATATACAAATATGATATGATAATATGCAGTTTAAAAGATGTTAGCCTTTAATAAGATAAAGTTATGCTAAAGAAAATCAAAAGAAATAGGCATGTGCAGTAAAGCAAACCTTACGTATCAGTTTAATTGTACTGTTGACATTTATATCTAAAACTCAAACTCGAAGTGTTTTATCTCTACACTACTAGGCCAAGTGAACATAGATCTCGACGCTATGTATTCTACAGCAAACTAATGAATTCATTTTGCAGCAGGAAACATTGTACAACACTATAACAGTGTTCTTAAGCATGTCTATTCGAATTATCAGGCATAAATACAATTAGCATACTACTCGTAACATAGTATTCATGGTTGCTGAATACATAATGAACATTGGGATCTCCCTCATGTCAAGATCAAGAACAAGCATTTCAACCTTATGCATCCTCCGGTGAGGTTAGTCTAGAAAAGCTACTAACTAAAAAATTATACAAAACTAAGAGCTTCAGCTTAATGCAGTAGCAGTCACTCAAGTTTCCTCAAACCTCAACTAAGAATAGCAAAAACCATTAACAACCTTAAATAATAGATGATTCGCTACAAACCTATTGCATATAATACAAAAGGAGTTAAAATTTTCAAGACCATGGTTTATGTTACTAACCATACTTAGAAACACACAAGTGAAAGAAACTTGTAAAATCAATAGGAAATTAACATTTCACGAGCATTTCGTTTCACTCTTGTCATTCTTGTGCATTATGATGTGCTCGCAGAGTTTCTCAGCAGGATCAGTCTAATGCTCCGCAAGTACATCATTGCAGCTAACTACCAAATTTACAGTACCATTACCATCTTTTTTCATTTACATTCTAATGCTCTGTTTTATAAAATATTCCATTGTATTATTCATCTCTATCTTCTAGCACCCTCTTGTGCTTTTACCATAATGGTGAGGCTAATCCAGTTGCTTTGCTTCTCTCCTCGGCCATGATGTTGAGGCATCTTCGGTTCTTTTCTTTTGCTGACAGACTTGAGACTGTTGTGAATCGTGTCATCTCAGAGTGCAAGTTTGGACAAAAGATTTTGGCGGAGACAGCATATCCAGGATATTGTTGACGTTGTCATTGCCAACCTCGACTAAATGGGTGTTCATTTACCATTTTTAAGTCTTGTTGACCAGCCCTCATTTACCATGGTGGTGGTGAACTGTAATGAACATGGGTTCTGGTGGAGGGGACCTGTATTGGAGAGAAGAAGAAAGAAAAAAAAAAGTAAGGTACCAAACGACGTAGGTACCAAACGACGTCATTTTTTATCTAGGTGGATTCCTCAATGGTGACTCAGCATTTTAACAGTACACGTCAGAGACGTTATTCACAGCGTTAGAATCCTACTAACAGAAGGACTAACGTGGACCTAATTTGAAAAGTTTAGGGACCACGATGTCCCTTTTTTATTGCTAGGGACCAAAAAGGACTTCGTGGATATTGTCAGGGACCAAAAAGGGTATTTACTCATAAAAATTTACCTGTTTGCCACGCCTGAATTTTTTTTTTGCTAAAATGTCACGTCACAATCCCGCTGGTCTGACAAGCGGGAATGGATTGGACACGTGTCAGCGTCTGAATGGTCAATCATTCTCGCTGGACTGCCCAGCTAGAATGACAAAATGCTGACACGTGGCAAAAGTACAGACATCCAGAGAATGCCTGTACTTTTGCCACGTGTCAGCATTCTGTCATTCTAGCTGGGCAGCCCAGCGAGAATGGTTGACCATTCAGACACTGACACGTGTCCAGTCATTCCCCCTTGTCAGACCAGCGGGATTGTGACGTGACATTTTGGCAAATTTTTTTCTAAAAGTGACAATATGGTCATTGTCTCGGTTTATTCCCGTTAATAGAGTTGTGCAAAAAATACTGAGAGTATAATATATTAATGAGAAATATTTCTCTTCTGTTGCAGGAAAGGGAAGTTATCTGCGGCAGTCACATGCTTATGCTTTTCAGGATATTGTTCCATATCCTAAGAAGCATGGGTTAGCCGCAGATAACTTTTCTCTACAGTAATAATAGATTAATAGAACCCTACGTTAATTAAGGTGTCTTTAGCCAACTATAAAATAGATCGAATTTGGATGGAACAGATGGAGAAGAAGCAATGCAAAAAGTTACCATTGCAACATGCAAGCTGAATTGTCAAATGAGTGATAATACAATCGAATATAGCAACAACAATTAGATAGAAGGCAACTTATTCAACGTCAGAGCCAAGCCCCAAATCCAAATAATAAAATAATGCACGCCACAGTTTTAAATTTCTCTCTCCATCTCGTAATAATAGACTCAATAGTAAGGAAGGACAAAGCACAAAGGGTAAAAAAAAAAATAAAGAGATAAAGAAAAATGAAACCAACATTGTCCTTAACCAGAACACATTATTTACATATAACCTAACAAAATAACAATGAACCTGAATGTGATAGTATGCAGAACAAATAAAACTAAGGAATGAATATCATATATCATCCGGCAGCTGAAAACTCATTGAACCAAAAATCTGGTGAGAGCTGCTCTGAACAAAGACAGCCACACCACATTTGCTGCTGTTGAATCCTTCCCACAAGGGAAAATTAACAGTTCCTGTTACTGTCTTCTTGGCAGAGACATCTTTGACAGTGCAGAGCTTTTCAAGCTTTCTAACAACATAGTCATTGGATAAAACACGCCCTTTGTTCTCCCCTCTTGGACAGTCAGTAACCAAACCACTTTCATATAATGCTACCATGACATTGGCACCATGATTTTCCACCTTGGTCCTCAATGCTCCTGTTAGAGACACTTGCAAAGAATCTGGTGTAGGCCTTGAAAAAGTTGCCTGCTTGGACACAAGTTTGCTTAATTAACAAAATTAGTCTAAAAAACAACAAACAAACTTCTTGCACACACATATCTTCTTCATAAACATGATTAGGGCATGTTTGGTGCATAGTATAGGGTAATGCCTGATAGTATAAGACCTGATAGTATAAGACCTGATTGTATAAGATCTGATTAAATTTTAATACTATCCAGCATTTGGTATGGTATTGTATAAAATAATATCCTTCAATATTTCAAAAATTAATATATTAAAAAAAATTATTTTAACATATAAATATTGAAATGATATATTAGTTCTTGGGAATTGTACTTGTAAGCAATATTAATACATCAACCCCTTATCATGCCTAATCCACCACTCCTAGGCTTGATTAAGTTATACATCATTTTGATGTATAAGGGGATCCTGCTGTATAAGCTTATACTATACGATGGTCACACCAAACAACTGAAAATGTCATAACGTATAGTATAAACTTATACAATCAGGCCTTATACATCACACCAAACAGGCCTTAGTGTTGGCATGCATAACATCACTCAAGGCTAGAAACAAGCAAATGTATGCCTTTGATCCAACTCCTATTAAAAGGAAGGTAATGAAAAGAACAAAATAACTTCCTGAACCCATAAAATAAAACACTTTAATTCGCATTAGGTGAGCAATAGGCCTCCCACATGGAGTTGTTGGGTGGGATGGTGCCATTGTAACTGAAAATCACACAAGTTCGA
>JAVKPL010008387.1:0-11334 GCA_032173675.1 Gastrolobium villosum | reverse complement strand
CTCTCAGCGAAAGATTTGAGCACCAGAAACCGTCTGGTAAACTTCAACCTCTTGAAATTCCACAGTGGAAGTGGGAGAGTATTTCCATGGACTTCGTGGTGGGATTGCCTAAAACTCAGGCTGGTTGTGACTTTCTGCTTTGGGTCATAATGGACAGATTGACCAAGTCTGCCCATTTTCTTCCAGTGAAGGTGAGCTTCACTACAGAGCAGTTGGCCAAGCTATATGTCCGCGAGATTGTGAGGCTTCATGGGGTGCCCGAGAGTATCATCAGTGATAGGGACCCGAAGTTCACATCTCGGTTCTGGAAGGCGCTGCAGGAGGCTTTTGGTACACAGTTGAGATTGAGTACCGCCTATCACCCTCAGACTGACGGACAGACTGAGCGGACCATCCAAACATTGGAGGACATGTTGAGAGCTTGCACGTTGGAGCAGGGTTCTGCATGGGATAGGTACCTTCCGTTGGTAGAATTCTCGTACAACAACAGTTTTCATGCTAGTCTGGGCATGGCACCCTACGAGGCGCTATACGGTAGGAGGTGTCGGACTCCTACTTGCTGGTCCGAGGTTGGAGACAAAGAGCTATTTGGCTTGGACTTTGTCCAAGATACTACCCAGCAGATCCAGATGATCAGGGAAAAGTTGAAGCAGGCGCAGAATCGCCAGAAGAGCTACTACGATGTCAAGCATCGTCCACTGGAGTTCAGTGAGGGTGAGCACGTGTTTGTGAGACATTCACCTGTCACTGGTGTTGGACGGGCACTTGGCGTGAGGAAGTTGAGCCCGCGATTCATTGGGCCCTACCAGATCCTTGGTAGAGTAGGACCTGTTGCCTATCGACTCGCCTTGCCTCCGAACCTAGCCAACATCCACGACGTGTTTCACGTGTCTCAGCTTCGGAGGTACATAGCAGATCCTTCGCACGTGGTGCAGCCGGATGATGTGGAGGTTCGGGAGAACCTAAAGACTCCCGTCGGACCACTCAAGATTCTCGATCGAGGCGAGAAACAGCTTAGAAGCAAGATCATTCCGATGGTCAAGGTGCAGTGGACTGGGCGTAGTCCCGAGGAGTGCACGTGGGAGCGAGGATGAGCTTCTCCGACAGTATCCCGACTTTCGAGACAGGTATGTTTCTGATTTTGAGGACAAAATCCTTAAAAAGGTGGGGTGAATGTAAGAACCCGCACCGCTAATTAAGATAATTAGTGAATTAATTATGATAATTAGGAAATAATTCCATAATTGACCTTAATAATTATTATTGGGCTTAAATAATTATACTGAGTGAGTAAAAATGCTGATAGTCGCTTTTCGGAAGAAAAGCGCAGATACCGGTTCTGCTACTCGGTATAAATGTGTACCGGAAAAGTATCCCGGAAAATTATAACGAATGCATGATAATTACTAGAATATTATGTAGGACTTGTAAAACAAGTTTCAAGTCAAAATAACGTAATCTGATGCCAGAACTGATACTGGCTATGGAAAAGCGCGTACCGGAAAGGTGCTCCGAAAAATAAAATAAAAATATGAAAAATCTTAGAAAAATGTGTAGGTCTAGATTCCAAAGTTTGGGATCAAGATCTTTTGCGTTGCTATTAAGGCTAATACTGTGCGTTAAGTGGCCATGTGCCTATAAATAAGCATACTAAGGCACAAAACCCTAGGCAAACCCTTATTATACGTGAGAGGCTGCTGCTGAATGTGTAAAACACTGTTCCATTGACTCTCCTTCACCATTTCTTGAGTCTTGGACCATTTTTCTCCATGATTCTTCCTTCCTCTTCTTGTAAACACTAGAGTGTGTATCTTGTGAGGATGAGATGCAGTTTTTCTGAGTTGAGGGACTGGTTGAGGGGTGTGTTGTGGGCTGTGGTGTTGTCTCCATGGTTATGAGCCATTGTTCATGCCATTAGAGGCTTCAAGAAGTCTCCTTTGGTGCCAAGAACCAATCTTTGGTGTGGCATTTTTGTGTCCTTGGGTGTGCTGGACTTGTGAGCAGCATTGGGAGCTCCAAAGGCACTTTGAACTACTGACTAAGCTTTGGGGTAAGTCACCTTAACTTGATCATGTGTTTTTGTGGCCTAAAGGTGGTATCTTGGTATGTTAATGGGTTTAACATGTAACCAACACATAAGTGAACTTGTATATGCTTAAAAATGGATCCTTGGTCGTGTACAAGTGTTAAAAGTTGGACCTTTGGACTGGATATTCACGAAATGCAGAAACTGCATTCTGTCGTGAGATATCCGGATATCGATATCCGGATATGGTATCCGGATATTCATATCCGGATGTGGGATCTGGGTATCCGGATATGGTATATCCGGATATGGCCAGTGTGATATCCGGATATGGCATATCCGGATATGTCCCTTGGGATATCCGGATATCCTGGGTTTTCGCAGAACAGTAGCTGTGCTGTGTGAACAGTAAGCTATTGGGGGTTTGTGGACCCTAGATTAAGGAAGTTGAACTTCTGTAATTAATGAACTAAGTCAGAATCATATGATTAAGGGCTTATGGCTTTGTTGGAAGCCTTAAGACGTAAAACGTAAAGGAAAGGCGTAGTCTTTAAGTTGTATGCTTGTGATGCATAAATATTGATGTATTATTGGTCCATATCAGATTGTGATACTGCTGTGTTTGGACGTAAGAGAGGTTGGACTCTTGGCTTGGATAGCTAGCTTGCAAGGTAAGCTTTCGTGTCCTCGGTTTAGCCATTTTGTGGTTCCACCATGTCCCATGGGGATGTGGTTTATGCATGCTGTGTTACATGCTTTGATGTTTTGGAAATGCTGTTGAGCTATTATATGCAATGTGCTTTTATGATATATGCATGTGGTGTCCACCTATACGGTAAGCCTGAGTATGTAGTACATACAAGATGGTGAGGCTGTGGGTGAGGTGCAAGTGGTGTTCCTTGTACTCATGTAGGTATAGACGTATTCCTGCATTTCTCTGGCCAGTAGATTTGATAAACACACATGGCATGATTATCTGCTGCATCGCATAGTTTTGGAACTTATATTGTAAATACTGTTTTTGAACTTATATTACACATGTAAGTGAGCTTGGGGTGGAAGATCCTTGAGGACCCCTTGTCTTACTGAGATTTCTTGTTTAGAGATCTCACCCCACGTTTGGGGACGCTTATTTCAGGATCAGGTAATGTTGAGGGCTCAGGTGGCAGGAGGCCAGAGCTGAGTTAGGCTTATCTGTGTTTTGCTGACATGATGGATGCTGATTATTTGACTGCTGTTTATGTTTTCCCGCTTTGATTATGATATTATGCTGAGACTGTTGTTAGGCATTGTGCCTTATTTGGTGAGCATGGGGTTTGTCCATGCCACATGGATTGTTATTGTCTTTTTAGCTAAAGTTGTATTAATGTATCAGGATTTTGGTCCAGGCTATGTGTTGTAGTCCTGTGACTTAGATACTCACTTATCTATTATACTCGAGGTATTTCAGTTAGTTGTCTTGCAATTTACATACAGGCAGTATTTTATGAAATTGATTAAGTAATCAAGTTGGCTAAGATTAATGACGTCATAATTGAATTAAAGAAAAAGTTATTCCGCATTTTAATTAAGCGTGGCTTAATACGATAGTATGTTAACAATCCGGGTTAACACGGGCTGTTACAACACTCCAACACGTTAATTCTAAAAAATGTTAGATTTCGACACGTTAGGACACGTTTTGATATTAAATAATATTTTTAATTTATGTAGTGTATAATATTTTTAATATTCAATATTTTAACAAAAAAATGAATCTAAACTTATAATATTCATAAATTTTGCAAAGAAACATAAGATATCCCAAATATTTATATTAAACTCAATAAAATAGTAATCGTAATCTAACGAATATAATAGTTAGAACTAAAAACTCTACGCAACGTAACCTTTAATTTTTTTTTTGAATTTCTATAACACGTGTTGGAGTGTCGGAGAGTGTCGGAGTGTCCAAGAGTGTCAGGAAGTGTCGGACACGACACGTCAGGGTTTTTGATGTGTCAGTGTATGGTTTAATTACTCTTTAAGATATTGACATGGATGATCCAATTTTAAATCTCTGAAGATTTTGTGTTTTTGTCTCATGGAAGCAAATTCACTTCAATTAAAATTTTAGGAATTGAAGTAAAAAGGAAGTGAAATAAAGTTCAGTCTCTACCATGGCTCTAATATGAGACCCTTTAGATACTCATCCACAACCACCACCGCCCACAGCCGATATGTTTAAGTAAATTAAGCGTTGTCTCCAATTGGCCCAAAGGCCAGTTCTAGATTTTTATTTTCGATTTTTCTCTCTTTTTAGAGACATAATTATAGCTCTATGTTCATAATTGATGTGATTGAGAATGTATACGAAGTGTCTAATGTCAGAAGATGGCACTTTTGGCTTTGGATTTAGAGATAACAATTTATATATAGGGTTTTATAAGAGTTATGTTGTAGGAAAAATGATTGTGTAATGTTATAGAGATTCGTTTTGCGTGCCAATTTTATTTTATTTTTGCTGCGGGCCCCACAAAATATTGTGAGTGTATAAAAGTTTTTCTGGTCATGTTAAATGATAGATGATAAACCCTTATATTTATGTTGTGGAATATTTGGGATATTATAACTTCTTCATTATTTTTCTTTTACATTTTATTTAATGAGAATTCTAAGAGAGAAGGATAAAAGTAAAAAATATAAGTAATATTTTTTAATTATTTAAAAGGAGGAATAAATTATAATACTTTTTTTAAAAGCTGTATTTTGAAAAATTTCTTATATTAAGGTTAGGCACCAGAAACACTCTTTAATTTCCTTGGCATGCAAAATTGACGAGACATTGTACGTGAGTATGTACTACCAGGGGAGCAGGTTACGGTGGGCGGCCCCCTTCCCCTCCATTTTTTTTTTAATAGAGTTGAAGTTCAAACATAGTATTGTTGTTATTATCAAATGTGCTTCTTTTGGAAGTTCTGATTTGAAATCCAAGTTGAAATCTACCTCCACTTCACCTAACGTGTATGTGTTATATGTAACCTTTTCTGCATTTTCTTTTTTATTTTCATATGCTATGTTTTGGTTAATGAAAGCTTTGGCCTTTTTGTCATCCTTTTGCATGGTTGTGTTTCTCTTTGTGTAGTGATTTTTTATAGAGAAAATGAGTTTGCTCTAACTTAAAAGATTCACTTTTTGGGGCAACTTGTTTGCAGTCTTTTATTTTATTTTTTTAAAAAAATATAGTTAAAAGCATTGTTTTAATTAAGACACTATTTTTTTTTAAATTATTGCTTTAAACTACTTTTTATGTCTGTTGGACCCGACCAAAAGTACATTTTTAGTCTTCCAAATATTGTTAAAAGTTAATATTTTGGCAAGAAATTACCTAAATGAGTTCCTATGAGGTTAATAGGTAAAATAAATAATTATATTATGTAAGATAAAAAATTAATTTTCACCCACCGCTCCAATCCCACTGCGTACTATGTAATTATCAATTTATCAGGCTAGCCTTGTTATTTTGTAGAATCACGGAAGGTTGGCTTCGTCGGAAGATTTATATAGTGATATTTACATAGGTTAATAAACTAAAAAAAATGTTTGGCATTGATGTTTTGAAATAAAATTATTATATTATGCATAAAACTAATTGGTTATATTAATTTTTTAATAAAATTTTGTGACTATTTATTGATTATTAATATATATGTATGTATGTAAATACTAAATATATTTTTTTAATATGTATTTGTTCTATATTAGAGACAGGAATGTTCAGCCCTATTAGGCTGATGGGTCAATTTAGACAATATTGCTTTGGTTAGGAATATCTACTGTAAAGATATCCTTAAACCTAGCTTGATCGTCAAATATAAGTAAAATGTGTGATTGTGGTACCAGTGTGGTGAAGATAGTGAGTCGAAATTGAGTGTGTCTTTTACCGTCGAATAGTCCTTCCTTTTATAGGGGCTGCTCTGAGGGTTTGTACGTGGGGCTGAGCTATCATGGCGCGGTGGCCATTACAGCTTGGTCGGCCGTTACGGATGGTAACGTGTCGTGCGTTACACGCCTTTAAACGTAACCCGTTACGTTGTCCCGAGACTTATCTGTAGCCGAGTTTGAATGTCGCCGGGTTGTCCGAACGGGCCTGATTATATGGGCCTCTCGCCGAGTTGTTGAAGTGGGCCGATTATGTGAGCATTTCGTACAGGTCCATAACAGTATTTGCTATTTTTTGTGCTACATATGATATTGAAGTTTTTTTTTTTTTGTATAACCATTTAACCTTCTGGAGTCAGTCTTTGGGGTATGGCCATGTAAGTTCGTCGGTTATTGGAAAAAATAATTTTGAGTCATACTATGTTAAAAGAGACATAAAAAAGCTTTAAACCATCCTATTCTAATGGGTTTATTGCACTTATCCAATTTTAAAACAATGAAAAAAAACTTTTGAATGCTTTTTACTTAAATATTTATTATCCATAGTTCAAACTTATTTAATAGTAAGTTGTGACCAATTGTCGTTTATCCAAAAAAAAAAAAAAGAGTTGTGACCAATTGTCTTTCTCTCTCTAATACTAGGTCGTAGGTACACTTTTATTTTAAATTTTATCACTCGTTCATAAAATTACTCAATTAATTCGATGATAAGACTACAGAGATTATAAAGTTCTTTGTACGTACTTATGTATGACCACGCTTTTCATAACACACATTCCATATTTAGTTCTCCTCAACAAATATTAAATTTATTTAATGAATCGTTTACTTATAACTAAGGATTTTATGGTAAAAGTTGTGATTAAACATAGATAGTTAAATAGTTAATGAAATGATTAAATAAATTTGATATTTAATTAAAAAAATGGTGAGAAGTAATTGAGTAGTCTTATTGCATCAGCATTTATATGAAATGGGGGGAAGTGCAAGAAACTATTCAACAAAATCCTTATATGGGGTATTGTATTTATATATCATGCAAATAGGGATGAGAGGACGGGTTTGACTAGGGATGTGCATGGGTCGAACCGAACTGGATTTTTTGAAAAATCGAACCGAATTGGTTTAAATGGTTCGGTTCGAAAGTGATTCGGTTCGGTCCAAAATTGGTTCGGTTCGGGAGTGGTTCGGCTCGGTCCAAAACTGGTTCAGTTCGATTCGGAACCGGTTCGGGTCGACCCTCTTTTGAAAAGAAAAAAATTTAAACATTTAAAAAATAAAGTTATAAAAAATAATTCGGTTCGGTTCGGAAACGGTTCGCTTCTTAAACCGGTTCTAAAAACTGGTTCGGTTCTTAAACCGTTTCGGTTCATGAACCGGTTCTTTAAAAACCGGTTCGGTTCATGAACTAGTTTTTTAAACCGATTATTTTATGGAGTGATTTGATTCGGTTCATGGTTCGACCCACTTTTTTAGTTATTTTGCACACCCTAGATTTGACCGGTGGAATTATCTCGTTTAACCTGTTACATTTAATAGGGTGGTTATTTATTTTTATTTTTATTTTTCTGGATAGCAAGTAAATAAATTTATTATGAGTTATAACTTATAAGGGATTGGAATGGGCAAAGACAGGTTAATCGATGTTTTTTTTTTTAATCCCAATTCCTATAGCCTTTTTGGCTTTTGCCCCTTTGCAAATTCGCACTCTTCCACTGTTCTACCTTTCATTTCTCTGTGTCTTTGTTCCTTATTTCTCCTCAATTTTCCAAAGTATTTGGCCAAGCTATGCTCTTAATTTTTTTTATATTATTCCCTCTCTTTTCATCATTGTTTGGCTATTTGTTATTTTTATTTGGAAAAAATATTTATATTTTTAAATGATATAAATTTATATTATTTTAAATCTTAACCGTTAATTTTCGTCAATCAACGGTTATGATTTATTAGATCAAATTTATTAATTACTTAGTAATTCACAATAAAACACAATAAATTAAAACTATTGATTGACGGAAATCAAAAATTAGGATCTAAAATGATATAAAGTTATATCTTTTAAAAGTACAAATATTTTTCCCTTTTTATTAATATATGTTTCAAACATACGTGAGCCTTTTTATGTCTCTTTTAACATAATTGAGTCATATTTGATGATATCAATTGTAGGGGTGCTCAAAATGTCCAAAAGAAACAAATCGATCCATAACCAAACCGCTCCACATTTTAAAAACCGATTATTTTTAAAAACCGATTTCATATGAAACTATATTTTATTTTATAAACTAGTTATATACCAAATTATAAAAATAATTGATTATCCATGGTTATCCATAACCAAACTACTCTACAATTAAAGAACAAATAAGTATTATCTTTTATTATGCCCATTATATTAGTCAATTGACTCCGATTTTCAAACAATAAACTAGCAAGAAAAGTTAAGCAGCACAAGTAAATAAATAAATTTGTCAGTGGAATTTTATCCGACAAAACTTCTATCGAGATTTTTTACAAAAATATTTTTTGTCAAAAAAAGTTACGGAAATATTTTTCATTCAAATTTTTTGACAGACATTTGTTCCATTGAAAATTATGATAGAAATGTGTTTTGTTGAAAATTTTGCTGCGAATATTTTCTGTCAAAAAATTTCAATGAAAATGTGTTTCATTTAAAACTTCAACGGAAATTTTTTCCGTCAAAATGTATGATGAAAATATTTTTGTTGAAAACTTTTGACGGAATTTAAATTCTGTAAAGAATTTTGACGAATTTTTTTTACAGAAATACATTTCGTTAAATTTTTGGAAGGAAATATTCTTCGTCGAAGATTTCGACGAATATGTTTTTTGTCAAATATTTTAACGAAATTTAGATTCCATGAAGAATTTTGACACAAAAAATTTTCTATCGGAAATTTTTACAAAATTATTTTTCATCACAAATTTTTACGGAAATATTTTTCATTGAAAATTTTCGCTATAAATGTGTTCTATTGAAAATTTTGGTGAAAATATTTTTCGTAAAAAAATTTGACAGAAATATTTTCTGGGAAAATTATTTACGTAATTGTTTTCTGTCAAAAAAATTTGATGGAAATTTTTTCCTTGAAAAGTTTGACGGAAATATTTTCGTTGAAAGTTTCAACGAAATTAAGATTCTATCAAGAATTTTGACTGAATTTATTTCTGAAAAAAATTTATGTCAGTTATTTTGGCCAATTATTGTTTCGTTTCTATTTTCGACGTAATGTGGTTTTCATCAAAAATCTCGTCACTATGATCGACAAAATATTTTTCGTCGATAAATTCTGTCGTATTTAAGACTTTTCTAATAATGCCACATTTAAAAATGATTCATATTAATGCTAAGGTTAGATAAGTATTTTTAATGCTAAGGTTAGTAATTTTTAGTATTTCCCCCTTATACCCCCAAAATTGGGGAAACTTTAATTTTAAGAGTGGGAATGATTTTGGAGGATTTGGCAAAAATTCACAATTTTCTTCTCCCATTTTTTTTAACTCACAAGAGAATAATAAAACCCTCCCCTTCCCTTCCTTCCCCTCCAAAAATCAACTCCCAAACAAAGTCTTAGTAACATAAATCTTGAGAGAACAAAGAGCAATTTTATTTTATAATTTTAAAATAACTCAAGTGTTCTTCTACCAATCACTCTCAAAATAATGTGAAACAATTTCTATAAGAATCATTACGTCCAGAGAGTTCCAAAACAACGAAGATTCTTGCAAGAAATAGTTGGTCAACTACTTATACAAATAGCATAATCCATCAAAAATCGGTTTTGAACTTTATAACCGGTTTTGATTTAAAACCGATTTTGAATTTAAACCGATTTAAAATCGGTTTTAAATCAAAACCAGTTATAAACCATAAATCGGTTTTGGAACCGGTTTCAATCTGGTTTAGAAAATTGAAAACTGATTTTAAAAGAAAAAAACTGATTCGATTTGAAAACCAAACCATTTAAAATCGGTTTGGTTCGGTTTTTGTTAAAACAACTGTTCCATGGATATCCCCAATCAATTGTCTACATAGGACTGAAATATCGTCTGACTGTCATATAAGAGAGTTCATTCCTGTTTTGAAATTTTTTTTCTCCTCTTTTTTTTTTTTTGGGAAATATCTCCTCTTCTTTATTTCAATGAATGTTGGCATGAATCAAAATAATTCAACACGTAACAACAATTCTCCATAATGGGTATACACGTTTCTTATTACTTTGATCATATTATATGCTTTTTTTAGTAATTATTGACATCTATAAAAAGCTCACCCATTAAAAAAAGGAAGAAAAAACAAATTGGTATGTCTCCGTATTTGGTTCGTAGCATGCACTTATTGAAATTGGTCTTTTAGCGAACTTGGGAGATTCATATATAGCCTAATTGAGTATTAGATTATTTTATTTATTATTCGATAAATATTATATGAATTTTTTTGCCTCATATATTATCTAAGGGTGACTTAATAAGGGCGAGTTTAATCATGTTTCTTTTATCTTTTTCTTTTTTTGGTGAAATGTTTCTTTTTTCTATTGTTTACATCTATAGAAGACATGCAAATAAAGAATTGCATGGTCCTTCAATGTTACTTTCTTTGGTTTTATTTTATTTTTGTATAGATTAGGCATGCAAATAATAATGCATCTCGCATGATTAAATAAAATTCAATACTTTTGTCTTATTCTATTTTTATAAGAATAAATTGCAAATTCTTCTTTTATGATTTGAGCTAATTCCTATTTTATATTATATATATAATTTAAAAAACATATTTTGTACATATTTGATTTTGGGTTCATAATCAACTGCTCAAAATATTGGAAGGAGGATGATGGTTAATTATGGCTACATGATTTAAACTTCTGAAGTTGGAAATAAAATTTGGAAAACAAAAAAAATACTGCCTTTTAATAAAAGGGTAGCAGTCGCATTATAGCCGTTAATCAAAACAAGACCGATTACTCAATCAATATCATAATATATGAAATCAACAGTAACAATTACTCAATCAATTAAAATCAAATCATTTTAATTCAAGAAAAAAAATAAAATTCAAATCATTTTATTTCAAGAAAAAAACTAAAAATCAAATCAAATCGATAAAATAATATAATTATATAAGATTTTTATTATTGAATATATTATTATTATTATTATTTTGGAAAACTCAAAGTAATGAAGAGAGCTTAATTCTATCATTTTTTAAAATATTCCACGAAAAAGTTTAGGGGTTAGAAATTAAAAAATGCACGAGTTGATAGTGGAGGAGTGTATGCCCTCATAGGATTATATGACCGTAGAACACATAGATGATAAAGAAATGGAAATCAATATCACAAAATTAAAATATATAGTTTAGCTTA
>JAVKPL010008386.1:7500-11241 GCA_032173675.1 Gastrolobium villosum | reverse complement strand
AATCCTTTGCAGACGACTTAAATACGCGACGGGGTATTGTAAGTGGCAGAGTGGCCTTGCTGCCACGATCCACTGAGATTCAGCCCTTGTCGCTTCGATTCGTCCCTCCCATCCCCAAATAGTTCACATGTTTCTTATTCTGAGGTTAGGAACGGGACGGATATTTTCCCGCGGCTAAGTCCCGGGTGATGCTCGTGCTGCCGGGTATCGAGTCACGAACTTGTCTTGCCCAGCGCCAACGACCATGACTCTCCATGCCGGTCCTGGTCTTAAGTCATGTTGGGTCACAGACCCAGTCACTCGACGCCGGATGCTTGACTGGGTGCCCCGACGTGGTGCGCCGGATGCTTGACTGGGTGCCCCGGCGAGGGTGGTGCCCGGGGAGGTGCAGGACTTGGCGCCTGACGCGGCGCACCCTGTGCCAGGCGAGGTGCACCGGATGCTTCACTTGGCGCGCCAGGCGTGGTGCTCCTGGTGCCTGACGAGGCGCACCCGGCGCCAGGCGTGGCGCACCGGATGGCGCCAGGCGTGGCGCACCTGGTGCACCGGATGGTGCCTGACGAGGCGCCAGGCGTGGCGCACCTGATGCCCGGCGTGGTGCACCGGATGGTGCCTGACGAGGCGCACCTGATGCCCGGCGTGGTGCCCCGGATGGTGCCTGACGAGGCGCACCCGGTGCCAGGCGTGGTGCCCCGGATGGTGCCCGACGAGGCGCACCCGAGGCGCACCCGGTGCCAGGATAAAGTAATGAGGCTGTTACGTGTGGAGTTAAGTTATTCAGATCAATGAAGAGGATTGCGATGCGGGATGAAACTTGGATGATATTAATGAGTTAGTTATAAAGTAATGAGGCTGTTATGTGTGGAGTTATGTTATTCATATCAATGATTAATGAGTCAGTTATAAAGTAATGAGGCTGTTACGTGTGGAGTTATGTTATTCAGATCAATGAAGAGGATTGCGATGCGGGATGAAACTTGGATGATATTAATGAGTTAGTTATAAAGTAATGAGGCTGTTATGTGTGGAGTTATGTTATTCATATCAATGATTAATGAGTCAGTTATAAAGTAATGAGGCTGTTACGTGTGGAGTTAAGTTATTCAGATCAATGAAGAGGATTGCGATGCGGGATGAAACTTGGATGATATTAATGAGTTAGTTATAAAGTAATGAGGCTGTTATGTGTGGAGTTATGTTATTCATATCAATGATTAATGAGTCAGTTATAAAGTAATGAGGCTGTTACGTGTGGAGTTAAGTTATTCAGATCAATGAAGAGGATTGCGATGCGGGATGAAACTTGGATGATATTAATGAGTTAGTTATAAAGTAATGAGGCTGTTATGTGTGGAGTTATGTTATTCATATCAATGATTAATGAGTCAGTTATAAAGTAATGAGGCTGTTACGTGTGGAGTTATGTTATTCAGATCAATGAAGAGGATTGCGATGCGGGATGAAACTTGGATGATATTAATGAGTTAGTTATAAAGTAATGAGGCTGTTATGTGTGGAGTTATGTTATTCATATCAATGATTAATGAGTCAGTTATAAAGTAATGAGGCTGTTACGTGTGGAGTTATTTATTCAGATCAATGAAGAGGATTGCGATGCGGGATGAAACTTGGATGATATTAATGAGTTAGTTATAAAGTAATGAGGCTGTTATGTGTGGAGTTATGTTATTCATATCAATGATTAATGAGTCAGTTATAAAGTAATGAGGCTGTTACGTGTGGAGTTATGTTATTCAGATCAATGAAGAGGATTGCGATGCGGGATGAAACTTGGATGATATTAATGAGTTAGTTATAAAGTAATGAGGCTGTTATGTGTGGAGTTATGTTATTCATATCAATGATTAATGAGTCAGTTATAAAGTAATGAGGCTGTTACGTGTGGAGTTATGTTATTCAGATCAATGAAGAGGATTGCGATGCGGGATGAAACTTGGATGATATTAATGAGTTAGTTATAAAGTAATGAGGCTGTTATGTGTGGAGTTATGTTATTCATATCAATGATTAATGAGTCAGTTATAAAGTAATGAGGCTGTTACGTGTGGAGTTATGTTATTCAGATCAATGAAGAGGATTGCGATGCGGGATGAAACTTGGATGATATTAATGAGTTAGTTATAAAGTAATGAGGCTGTTATGTGTGGAGTTATGTTATTCATATCAATGATTAATGAGTCAGTTATAAAGTAATGAGGCTGTTACGTGTGGAGTTATGTTATTCAGATCAATGAAGAGGATTGCGATGCGGGATGAAACTTGGATGATATTAATGAGTTAGTTATAAAGTAATGAGGCTGTTATGTGTGGAGTTATGTTATTCATATCAATGATTAATGAGTCAGTTATAAAGTAATGAGGCTGTTACGTGTGGAGTTATGTTATTCAGATCAATGAAGAGGATTGCGATGCGGGATGAAACTTGGATGATATTAATGAGTTAGTTATAAAGTAATGAGGCTGTTATGTGTGGAGTTATGTTATTCATATCAATGATTAATGAGTCAGTTATAAAGTAATGAGGCTGTTACGTGTGGAGTTATGTTATTCAGATCAATGAAGAGGATTGCGATGCGGGATGAAACTTGGATGATATTAATGAGTTAGTTATAAAGTAATGAGGCTGTTATGTGTGGAGTTATGTTATTCATATCAATGATTAATGAGTCAGTTATAAAGTAATGAGGCTGTTACGTGTGGAGTTAAGTTATTCAGATCAATGAAGAGGATTGCGATGCGGGATGAAACTTGGATGATATTAATGAGTTAGTTATAAAGTAATGAGGCTGTTATGTGTGGAGTTATGTTATTCATATCAATGATTAATGAGTCAGTTATAAAGTAATGAGGCTGTTACGTGTGGAGTTATGTTATTCAGATCAATGAAGAGGATTGCGATGCGGGATGAAACTTGGATGATATTAATGAGTTAGTTATAAAGTAATGAGGCTGTTATGTGTGGAGTTATGTTATTCATATCAATGATTAATGAGTCAGTTATAAAGTAATGAGGCTGTTACGTGTGGAGTTAAGTTATTCAGATCAATGAAGAGGATTGCGATGCGGGATGAAACTTGGATGATATTAATGAGTTAGTTATAAAGTAATGAGGCTGTTATGTGTGGAGTTATGTTATTCATATCAATGATTAATGAGTCAGTTATAAAGTAATGAGGCTGTTACGTGTGGAGTTATGTTATTCAGATCAATGAAGAGGATTGCGATGCGGGATGAAACTTGGATGATATTAATGAGTTAGTTATAAAGTAATGAGGCTGTTATGTGTGGAGTTATGTTATTCATATCAATGATTAATGAGTCAGTTATAAAGTAATGAGGCTGTTACGTGTGGAGTTATGTTATTCAGATCAATGAAGAGGATTGCGATGCGGGATGAAACTTGGATGATATTAATGAGTTAGTTATAAAGTAATGAGGCTGTTATGTGTGGAGTTATGTTATTCATATCAATGATTAATGAGTCAGTTATAAAGTAATGAGGCTGTTACGTGTGGAGTTAAGTTATTCAGATCAATGAAGAGGATTGCGATGCGGGATGAAACTTGGATGATATTAATGAGTTAGTTATAAAGTAATGAGGCTGTTATGTGTGGAGTTATGTTATTCATATCAATGATTAATGAGTCAGTTATAAAGTAATGAGGCTGTTACGTGTGGAGTTATGTTATTCAGATCAATGAAGAGGATTGCGATGCGGGA
>JAVKPL010008385.1:0-110327 GCA_032173675.1 Gastrolobium villosum | reverse complement strand
TGTTTTATTGACTTGGTTAGTGCCTTTGTTCTTAAAATGCCCGTTGAAATGGGAATTTACTACTTGATTTATCGAATTTTATGGAGTCTACATAAGCTCGTAAAAAGTCATAGAACTGATATTTGACAAGAAGCTGCTTTTCCTTACAGCAGTATTTCCTCAATGCCACAAGCTTCATCTTCCACTTCTGCTGAGGTATCAACTATATCCTTGGTCTTCCCCCCCCCCCCCTCTCCTCTCTCTCTCTCTCTCTCTCTCTCTCTCTCTTCATTTGGACTGAACAAGTGAATTACATTGCATCTCGTGAGAACTTCACTGATTCTAAGAGGGTACTGTCTTCTGCATTATTTTCCTGCATTATTCCTAACAATATGGGAAAATGCTGATACTCCTCAAACTGCATTTGTATGCAGTGGCTTTGATATCGATATATATCCCATTTATCTTGGTTGAGGAGTTTGAAAATAGTCAATGCCATTACATTATTTTCTTGAATATCATATTATCATTTAGTAAAGCTATCCTTTGTGACTGAAAAATCACGGGTTTGAATCGGAAATCAGCCTCTTTGCAATTATGTAAGGATAAGATTGCGTACAATGATTACTCTCACCCCACCTTCGTCGAGGTTTAATGGGGAGTGAAGATCATGTTGTCATTTACATCCACCATTGTGCGTCTATTCATTCAAAGTCTTTGGAATTGTCCTCCGCCTGATGTTCTCATGGGGGATTTAAATAACAAAAGAATCATACAAGTATACAACATTTATTTTGTTAATTTTTCCTTACTGTCAAATAGTATATCTTTTCATTTTATTAGCAGTTAGTGTGGAATGAGAGGTTGACATGATTTGTTGCTTTTCATTTGTAGCAGAAGAAGCAAGATAATTCGAATGCAGTTGGAAGCATGAAAGCCTCTGATGATGAGCTCACTTGCAGTGTATGCTTGGAGCAAGTTAATGTTGGAGACGTACTGCGTAGCTTGCCCTGCTTGCATCAGGTTTGTTCCATAGCTTACCAATTTGTATCTTTTTAGCGAATAGTTTCTGTTTCGTATTTGTCTAATGATACATTTGTCAATTCGTCTCTGCTAACGATCATGAGTCACTAGTGCATGCAAGAAGTCGAAAATAATATGCAGTTACTTGAACTCCATGAGGAGGAAGAGCAGGCTTTTCAATGTGAAGTTTTAATCACCATTTTTCTGCCACTAAATACTAGTGTTGTTGAAATCCTGCAAATCTCAGCTACAGTTGATATTGGATTTATAGGTTATTGTTGGCTTTGTCTCTGTTTTTGAAGACTTTCTTTTCTTTGGATGTTCCATTATGAGCTTGAGCCACTTAAGTTGTGTATACGTAGAAGAGGCACCTGCAGTGCAGTTAAAAACAAATTTTTTTATTGTATATCGTTATGGGTTTAGTGTTTTTATGTTGTAGGAGATAGATTTATCTCACGTATACATAAGAATGTGTGGGGGCTCATGTAGGCCCGTGAGAGGAGAAGAGAGAGAAAGAAAAAACATGGGTTCCGCAAACTTTTATGTGTGTTTAAGAGATAAATTTATCTCCCACAACATGAAAAACATTTAACCTTATAATTATGTGATGCCAAGAAAATTTCTTTCATCTGTCAATCTAAAAACTGTTTGTAAAGGTGCAATATCTTTAAAACACTTTTTTAAAGGGTTTGATGTTTGTCCTTTTAAAGGACATAAGTTATGTCATTTTAAGAGAGAGATAGACACAAGAAATGAAAATCATGGAGGAGAAAGTGAGTGAATTTTTTTTAATTTAAATTTTAAATAAAAAAAATATTATTTTGTGTTTATCTCTCTATTAAAATGACATAATTGTATATCATTTAAAATGACATACTTTTCCCTTTTTTAAAAAAGTTCTTTGAAGTATTTTGTTATTTTTTAGTCATTGTAAACAAAAACATTTGGGTTTTTAGGGTACGTACATGCTTATGAACAATTATTGACTAATATTTTAGGAATAATTCTATAAATTACTAAAAATCTTCTAGTTGTTACCCTGTATTTATTTATTTATCTAAATGTGATACTGACACCTGGTTTATGTTTTTTTCTTCTTCTTCTAAGTTTCACGCTAATTGCATTGATCCCTGGCTGCGGCAACAAGGGACTTGCCCTGTCTGTAAATTCCGAGCAGGATCCGGGTGGAATGACAGTGGACATAATGATATCGCTGACATGGTTTGAATGGTCTAAAACTTAATTTATGGACGTGTGATTATAATCTACTATAACTGTAACTTACTCTCATCATGTATGTAAGCTAGTGGCTTATGACTAGTATTCGTGTAATTACCCTGACTTAGTGATATGAGGAATACCGTATAAAATTTGTTTCCCATTGAGATTACGAAGTTTCTTGGGTCGCTGTGTTAAACCAAATAGCATGTACACGTTTTTCTGCCTTTTATTTGTATTCGGTGCAACTCTTATAGCATGCCCCTTGTCTTAAAAGGTTTTTTAAGAGATTCGGTGCAACATATTACTTGTTTCCTTATACTTTTTTCCCGAACGGGATTGGGTGTCTATGTACCAAATGAGACCTTTGGTCATTGTGATTTCGTTCGTCACTTGTAGGGTTAGTAATGAGTCAAGTTAGCTCGTAAATTTGCTTGTGATTTGATTTATTAAGAAGTTAAAAAATTTGCTTCATTTGTTAAATAAACCGAATTTTTTAGTTTTTACATATTTAGCTTTTTTAACTTGTGATTTGACTTTCATATTTATGCATACATTTTTATTTTTGTCTGACTATTGCTTTTAAACAAAATGGTAAAAAGCTTAATTAATACATATAATGTTAAGGGTGTGATGGGCTCCACTCTGACACAAAGAATTAGTATTTAGTGTAGTTTTGCATTTTATTTGTATTAGCACAATTTAAAAATAAAATAAAATGATATGACGACGAAGACAATTGCAAATTCTTATGGTTGAACAAGAGATATAGGACAAGCAATTGACACATGCCAGAAAGTTCCCAACATTCTACAGGAACACCCACCAGCAAGGAATTAGGTATTGGATTTTGACCAAGAAATTGACTACCTAATAGATAGAACTACAAGTTAACGCACTGTTAAAATATCTAACACCTGTACCTAGACATTTTTGAAAAATTCAAGCTAAAATTGCTATAACATTGTTTGTGAATAATTTAAATAGTTCTTACAGATATTTTATGATTAAGTAAAGGAAAGAATTTAAAACATTTTCATCTCGCCACACTTGTTTACATCTCCAGCCTCAACCACGAGTAAATTTCAAGTACTCCACATATTCTCCCCTACTCAAATTAGAAATAAAGACATGGTTTTTTTCTTATGAAAAATGATTGGCGTAATGTTTTTTGTAATTTAAGTGAACGTAAAACTAACGCTGAAAATTCATCCCTCAACTACCTTCCATTGGAAAGGGGCAGCATGTCCCGATTTGGATTCACAAGAAACGTTATTTCCACAAAAAAGAAAAAGAAAAAGAAAAAGAAACGCTAGTGCTCCACGACTCGTTTTGACCGTTAACCAAGACATGACATCAACTACCTTACAAACCTAACCACAAAAGCTAGTTCCACACCAAAATCTTATGTTTTTGATATGATATTCCAATTACACCTGAAAAATAACAGATTGCTTAATACATTTTTGGTTTGGGTTTCATTTTTGCCGGTGTTACAGTCTTGCAGTGTTAAAAGGAACTTAATACACATTAATAAAATGGACAGGTGTCGAAGCAACAAAATTCGATTCTTATTTTTTAAACAGACCAAATAATTGTTAACGTTCGGAACATACATTTTCTTTTAGCAAATCATGTTTGATCAAATGGTATGAGGTTTTGTACCAAAAAAATGTTCGAAATCTGGATCACCGTGTTTCCCTTTTACTAATGACTTTTGGGAATATGGTAATACCATTCAAAATCAGATTTCCACATTCATGAACGGGAATAATAAAATTTAAAATGATGGACACAACAATTTTTTGGACACAGCAATTTTAGCATAATGCATTGTTATGTAGCATGGAAGTGTAATCTATTGGTGTACAAATAGCATTACACTCTAAGCCATTAGGATTAGTCTAGTGGTGAGGGATTTGAATATGTTGTATTAGGTTATGTGTTCAATTCCCACAATTATATCAAATAAAATAAAATAAATAGCATTACACTCAAAATAATGGAACTGAAACCTTAAAACTAGACAACATTATGAAATCATCCCAACAAATCAGGGAGTCTTGGTAATTAGACAAAAACCCTAGTAAAATATTCTCACAATCAAAATTATTATTGTTATTTGACGAATATCACAGCATGTTGATTATGTAGCATTGTATTTGATGGGAAAATGGGGAAGGGATATACTGGATACATAACTATTTGATTGTTTCATATATCAAATTTATGTAGATGTTTGATAAGTCCCTACTTTGCTTTACCTTTACCCTTTCCTTGACCTTTCTTGGCTTCTAACTTGGCTTGCACGCGTGCAGCAGCCGCTGCTTTTGCTTCTTCTCTCTTCTTCTTCTCTTCCTCTTTCGCAGCAGCAGCGAGCTCTCTTTGCTTCTTCAGCTCACTGTTTTTGTTCACAAGATAAAAAAGATATGTCAAAAGCAAACGAAAATAAGATTTACCTTAACTTTAGGACGTGCAGAAGAATGTAAAATTGGTAAAGTATTAAATGTGTGACTTACTCTAGCCTAGCTCTCTCATCTGAAACACTTCCCAGACTGGAACCCTTTCGTGGCCGACAGGCAACTAGCTCAACTTCAAAAACAAGTGTTGCACTGCAAGGGAATTACCAAATTATAAATCTGCAGTCACAGGTAGATGCAAGTTCTTCTAACGATAAAGAAAGTAGAATAGGAAACAAATCAACGCATTAAGGAATTAATGCATGGCTTTGCCTAATAAATGTATAAAGGTCATCCTGGTGCTATAAAGATATCTCTATGCACAGCATCCAGGTCAGTGTTACACCTGCTATGCAGGTTTATAGAAGGTAGCCTTATCTTACATTTGCAAAAGGCTGATTCTATGACATGATAATTGTATAAACCACTTCCCGTTAAACCCGACTAGCAAGTGTGAGGTGGAGGCAATCCTTGTATGCAGCCTTACCCTTGCATAATTGCAAAGAGACTGTTTCCTGGATTCGAACTCATGACCTTTCAGTCATGAAGGAACAATTTTACCACTGCTCCGGTTCGCCCCCTTTATGACATGATAATTGTATGATTGAAAATAATAAGAACATTAGTAGAATGTATATCCTAGGTTGATTGTCCATACTACTTTTTTATTTATTTAACATAGGCCCCTGACTTTGCGAGGATAGAGTTGAGGGTGAATTATACACAACTTTACCCTTGCATTTTTGCTAAAAACCTGTTTTCTAGACTCAAACCCGTGACCTTCTAGTCACAAAGGAGCACTCTTACTACTGCTTCGCCCACTCATATTGTTCACACTACTATGAATAAAAAACCCTTCATAAACGGTCTCTTCCTTGGTTACAACTTTCATTTTGAAATTCGTTGTTCCACAATAATTATGTTTCCAAACAAAATATTTGGTGAATGTAATGAGAACAGTACTCTGGAGGAATATCTGGAGGAGATCCTGCACTGCCATATGCATATTCTGGCTTGCAAGTTATTTTTGCAATTTCTCCAACCTGGTGAAATTAGCAGAAACAATGAGATGAAAACCCTTATTTAATACAATTTCATCAAAAGCCTGTTCTGTTAGACCTTCATGGTTTTCACTGCAATTTCCCAAGCTTTGATAACACTGCCCTTTCCAAGCTCAAAAGAGAAGACAGTGTTATCTTCATGCGTAGTGTCAAAAACTTCACCAGTATCAGCAAGTGTGCCTTCATAATGAACTGATTAACAAAAACAAGAATTAATAAAACCAGCATTTTCTGCAAGTAAACCTTAAAAGACATCTAATTTAGAGCATCAAAACTTAATATATATCCAAGCTCTAGCTTGCAAATATCCAAATTTCTTGGCAATTCTAAGCCGATTTGCCACAGTCCAACAACAAATGCTTTCTATCACACTCTAAAATACAGTGGACCTTGATACAAAGATACTTATGTTATGCAAGTAATTATATCTCATGGTGAAAACACAGGGAAAAACTGAAAACAATATGATAAGCTTTCAATAAAAATATTATACAAATGTCTAACAGATAGAAGATAAGAGTTATCCATTTTTATTCATGATAAGAAGATAAGAGAATCTATAATTGGAATGACTTCTGCACCTAAAAGATAACAGTCCCTTTACTAGATGTAAAACACAACAGAAGTATGTACCCAAAGGTGTTGAATTATTATTGTTGGAATATTCAAGTGTGATGAGTCCAACATTGATTAGTAATGAGCTAAGTGAAGTGCATATAAGTGGGAGGACCCATGAACCCAATGCCTCAAGGTTTTGGGTTGAAACATGATATCGGATCCACTTGATGCACTTGGTCTAGCTTAGCCCATTGGTGGTGGTCCCCCGCCACAGGCTCCTCCCGGACCCGCCTGACAATTACATCTAGTTTTAAGATTACCAAGTAATATAGTTCATTATTAGACTAGTCCCAAAATATGAACAATATTGGCACAAGCATACCATCAACGAGAGGAAAATTTTCTGTTGGAGCAACAGCATCGGATTTGCTTTTTCTCACAATGGTTTTAATGACTCCTCCATCACCAGTCAAATCGATTGTATCACCCATAGTTTGCACTCTGTCAATAAGATAGGAAAAAAAAAACCATAAACATGGATAAAATGCATATTGCCTTGGACTCACAAGGGTTGCATTATATCAGGTGATCAAACTCCTGAGAATAAATAGCATTGTAAGCCAAACAAGCTGAATAGTTAACACAAGCATGAAAATGGACATAGTCACTTAGAGCTTTTGATAACGTAACAGTTAGAGCTCAAGGACGGTACTCAATTACTATCTCCAGTTGTATGAATACCATTGCCATTGGGGTATAGATGTTAATCTACTAAGTTTATAATGCATTACTGCAACTATGAGTGACAAGTATTCGGTTAGGGAAATTGGGGGTAAAAAAAGATGCTCGAGAAGAACCTAAAAATTCCTGCTACCTTAGCAAGATAAAGTGCCCAAAAGGGTTTAATTGATCATTTACATGTAAATGCAAAGAATATTAAAAAAAAAAATTGAAACCAGAAAGCAAAAAAATACTGAACATCACAAGTAAATTACAATCCACAACATTTACCACACTAAAATCAACATTTCATAAACCCACATCAGACATTGCAATTCAGACTCGTTCACATCTTTTAGTAATCAATTCCCAACACAATACAATGAAAACAACAGTCCAATTCTCCACACAAAAAAAAAAACAACTTTAAGTTATCCATTTTTCCAGAACCTTCAAATTTCCAAACTTTTGGGTATTTTTCACAAGATCCGTCATTCATAAACTTAAAAGATTGGATTTTTTAAACATTAGCAGCATATTACAGTTGTCAAAATGAAAATGAATCAGAAGCAATGAAATACTGGAATTGATATAGAAATGATGGAAACTGAGACTAACCCTTTATCAGCTGAAGGAAGAAGATTCTGGAACAAAGCGAGGGAATTGCATAAACTGGTCGATAGACACTGACAACAGTGGAAATTTTCGGAGAACTTCGGTGGCCATGCGTCTGATGAATCCCTTCGTCTTCACAGATAGAGAGAGATATCAAAGGCAATTGGGGAATAAACGCGATAGGGAAATGATATCCCCACGCGCATAATTATCGCGTGAGATAGATAATTCTTTAATTACTTGCGCGTGCTTTATACGCTCCAATTAAGGATATCAAGAAACTTAATCTTTGTGTTTAATGGGAATCAACCAAAAGGTTCAAATCAAGCATCTAATATTGAAATAGGAATATGCCCAATTCTTTAACTCTATGCTGTCCGTTGGATTTAGGGTTTCGAAAATTTAAGTGATGAAAAGAAATTTTAACTATAAATTTTGGGGAATGATATTGTAACTAATTTTTTTTTGGTGAAAATATTGTAACTAATTAACTAATTAATATTAGTTCCAAGGTTACTATCAATTAATTTTATCATTAGATTTGATCTAACAATTGTATTTATTTTCATCTTTGTATGGTTGTGATTCCCTATATTTAATACATTATATTTATTTTCATCATTATTATGATTTTTCATATTTAATGTTAAAGTATTAAATATGAAATTCATAATTATACAAAGATGAAAATAAATATAACCATTGGATCAATATAATTAATTTAACGGTGAAATTGATTGGTAATAATATTGACAGTAATACTAATTAGTTATTAAAATATCCTATCCCATAAAATTTTGATTAAAATGTTTATTTACTTTATGTTGTATCACGTTACATGATGAGATACCCTAGGGAAATTTATTTGATTCCTCCTGATTTGAAACTAATCTTATAATTGACTCAAAAAATTAAAATGAATGAAAATATATGAGAAAGAGTAATATGATTTGGATTTGAGTCCAAAAAGTTAAAATTAAAAAAATGAAAGAGATTTTGTCCTAATTACCTTAAACTTTAGTGTATAAAAAATAAAATTACTAAAAAAATGTTATTAAATACTTTTAATTTGATATGTGGTCTTAATCCTTTTTTATATATTTAAAATGGAAAAAATGTATCCTTTTAAATGACATAAATTGTGTCCTTTTAGTATGTTTACACTATATCTTATTGGTAAGACATATTGTTAATATAAATATATTTTTTCTCTTCTCAGACACATCAGCTGATGTGTACAGTAAAAATAAAGTAACTTTTCGTATTATAAAACAAGATACTAAAAGACACAAGTTATGTATTTTAAAATTACATCCATTGCACCCATTTAAAATTATTAGTTGGTTAATGAGATTATAAAAATTTAATATTTTTCATTTGATTATAATATTGAATGTTATAATTTGATATTTTTTAGGAGTATATTATATTTACAAATTTTTTGTATACAAACTATACTATATATTTTTGAAAATACATTCCTAATCGAGTTTATTTTCAGGAATACATAATTGAGTTTGTAAATAAAATATGGGAAATAATTATCTCATTCTACTTGAGATAATTATCTCATGCACGAGATACAAATTGAATGTGGGACTTATTTTAAATTTTCTCTCTCTCCTCTCTCTTCCATATGTGTGTAAGAGATTATTTTTCTCCTGTGTTAAGTGAGAAAAACAATCCCCATAAAATATTTATAAATATAACCTTTTTTTACGGTGAAAACAACTCTCGCGGTTCGTTTAAAAAATTTAGTATACTACTTAATTTTAAATATTTTGCATGACATTAAAGACAAGGGAAAAAATAAAAGAGTTGACGGAGGAATATAGAGGTAGATGTAATTATCTACATCTCATTAAATGAATAATTGTGAATAGTTGATTTTCATTTTTTAAAAAAACAAAAAAGTTGAGTCTACTTCGTAATAAGCATAATTTTATGCTTTGGATGCTTATTGAAACTTTAGCTTGAAGGTAGTTTAAGTTGTGGGTATTTTAATATGGGAAAAATATTTCTTTTTTAAATGAAACAACTTATATATTTTCAATCTCACAAAAAGATGAGATCCACACTTTTATTTTTTTGTCAATTCTCTCATCCTTTATCTATTTCTTAAAATGATACAACTTTACATTTTTTAAAAATGACACACACTTTACCCTTTTAATATTGAGGGAAGATATTCTTACTACCAAAATTTTCTACTACTACCTATGTAGTCACCATTGAATTGAATTAAAGAGAGAGAATGCCAAAAAGTTTTTGAAAAAAGAGAAAATGTTGATCCAATGATGATTAGATATGTAGTGAATTGGTAGTAGAAAATTTTGGAAAGTGGAATGTAGTGGAAGCCTTGTAGCTTTTACTTACCACCCCAATGACCAAAGCCAGCAGTAACTTTCGCTGTGTCGCATATATTATGGGATGCTACAGCACGAACTTGGAACTCTTGTGCATATATATTATAAGGGATTGGCTTGTTGGTCTCATGGAATCCACCAATTACTTTGTCACTTTGTCTTGTGATTTCTAACTCTTACTTGGTGGTTCATTTAAACTCAACAGACAGCTGGTTCATTCAGGTTTACAAAAATCCAGACATAACTCGTGAAGGAAATTTTCAGATGTGTAACCAAAAACTTTTTTGGCGTATTAATGGATTAGTTATTGAGTTTTATTTCTCTTCTTTTACATAAGAGAAATCTGTTCTGGGAGCTGAGACAATAAATAGCAGGTTACACTATTTGAAAAAAAAAAAAAGAAGAAGAAAAGTAAATATCAGAAGTGAAGTGTAAATGGGAGAAATTTTTTTATTTGCACTGAAATGAGAATAAAGCCCCTAGTTATTTTGTATTAATCAATTGATCTAGGTTGACAAAATGGGTCAACCCGCGTTCAACCCGAAAAAAACGAGCCGGGTTAGAGTTGGCTAGAAAAAATAAACGAGACAGAAAACTCAACCCAAACCGACCCGATTCGGGTTAGGATTAGCTCACGGGTTGGCTAAAAAAAAAGGAAAAATAAAATAAAATTTCATTGATACCGTAACTTCTAATTTTTCCCCCCTAAATTATTAATTCTTTCAATACAAAGACGTTATACAGATAAACCATAGAAAATTCATTTTGCATTTGAACTTGGATTTGTTGGCACCACATTCACAGTGTCACACTTACTATAAAAAAGGTTCTTAATACACGGTTTTGGACTTATTAGCAGCTCTAGGGTATTTTCGTTTGGGTAAGTGGAATTGGGATTTTAGGTTTTAGTTTTCCACTTTACCTTAATTAATTTTATACTTTTATATTAAAAAAAACCATGACTCGCGAGCCAACCCGTTTGAACCGTGGGTTGGCTCAATTTTTTCGAGCTGAAACGAGTCGAGCTGACTCGAGTTACTAATTCATTTTCCCTAACCCAACCCGATTCATTTTAGGCGGATTACGAGCCAACCCTATCGATTGACTCGTTTTTGCCGAGCCTAAATTAAACATTAACTTAATAGTACATTTTTTGTGTGTGTGTGAAATGATTCTTGCATTAGTGATCAATTTCAACAAAAAGCACAACATTTGAAAATTAAATGGCTCTTCAACCTATAACACTAGAACAGAAGTCTTTGTTAGTCAGCAGAGCTTGAGCTACATTTTCCGGAGCCAAAATAAATACTCCAGACATAAATTAAATTTGTAACACATATTTTCTAGCATATTTATGTTTAAAGAAGTAATAAATATATCAATTTTGAAGTCAATTGTCAACATAAATTTCACTACGTAAATAATATAAAAGAAAAAAAAATCGCCTTAAAGTGTTTGGTTTAATATAAAGTAAAGAATTACAAATTTTCACTGATACTATAATAAATCTTTTTACATTTTTAGTATTTATTTTTTAAATTCCCACAAAACAGGAATAGTTGTGTTTTAATAAATAACAGGGTCAAACCAACTTTTTATATCTTAATTCAAAGTCAGAGATATGTAATAGACCCAATTCAAGTGTAATTTTCAAATTTTCTCATCCAACTACTTCAATTTCATCTCCTTGAATTGTGATGGCTCACATATGTTATTATCAATCTTTCTCCTTTTTGGAATTGGGAGACACTATTCTCATACAAATATTATTTTTTTTAAAAAAAATTATGACTTTTGGGAAAGTGTCATTGAGAAACTCCTTTAAATGCATATTACATAAAACTAAAAATTAATAAATTAAATTAATTGAAGAATCGATTGAAAAAAAAAAGGTAAAAAAAAATTGATGAATCTTGTTTGCATACAAATTCTGAATTAAACTAAAGAATTGGCACTCAATTTGTGAATTACAAATTACTATCATGACAACCGTCTTGATTATTATTTTTTGCTAAGGATTATTAGTTCTTTTTTTATCTTTTAGGTGTTGCTTAATAATAATAATAATAATAATTAATTATGAATTATGTTAGATAAATAAGCAGGAAAGTATTTATGTTTTTTTTACTCTTGTATTGACACTTCATGAAAAATAATAATTACTACATATTTAATAAGGGATATATTTTTCTTATGTTGTAGGAAAAAATTATCTCATGTTGTAAAAATAAAAGTATAAGTGAGACCCACATGTAAGAGGAGAGAGAAAAAAAGTGGCGAGACCCAACTCTTTTTGTGTGTGTAGAAAAGTTGTTTATCCCATGTAAAATGATATAAACATAACCCTTCTAATAATTAAATAATAATATTTTTTTTTGAGTAAAATGCTCCATGGTAGGATGCTAACTAAAGACTATATCAGCAAATGGAGTGATTCCTCTAATAGCTGCCCCTCTTGTCCTGATCTAGCGGAGACCCTGCTCCATGCTTTTAGAGACTGTAATAAAGCTAAAAAGGTCTGGCTAATACCTTTGTTGCATCCTCTTCCTCCTGGTTTTTTCACCTCAAGCTGTTCCAAAGAGTGGATTATCCTCAATTTGAATATAAAGAATACCCATGCCAAGGACTGGAGGGACTTTTTCTTTACCGTTTGTAATTTCTTATGGTATTGGAGAAATAAAGAGCTTCATGAAGGCTTTGTAAAGAGACCTGAAGACCCTTCTCCTTGTATTGCTGAATCAATTAGAGAGTTAAGGTGCTGTAACAGAAAATGGTTAACAAAAGTTGATCCTATATACCCCCATCAGATCCTCCCCCGCCTGGATTGCTCCAACTCAAGGTTATTTAAAATTAAATGTTGATGGTGCAGTTTCTAATGAGAGAGCTGCATGTGGGGGATTATTGAGAGACTGGGAGGGGAATTGGGTTTCTGGTTTCTCTGTCTTTATTGGTTCCTGCTCCCCTTTGCAAGCTGAACTCTGGGCTATTTTACATGGGTTGGAGTTTGCTTGGAAATCTGGTTGGAAGAAAATTATTCTTGAATCAGATTCTGCTCAAGCCATTGGCCTTCTTACCATGACTGGTAATGACACTCGAAAGCTACCTCTGGTAACTAAGATTCGAGCTGCTCTCAATAAGGATTGGTCTGTCTTGTTGAAACATATTTCTAGGACCTGTAATCATTGTGCGGACTGGCTAGCGAAGAAAGCAATGGATGATCCTTTTGGTTTATCCACTATTACATTCCCTCACAGTGAGCTACTTAATCTTCTTACTGCTGATATGCTGGATCCGGGAGTCATCACTCCAGCTGCAAGATGCTGAGTTTGTTTCTTCTGAGTCGATAGTTTTTAGTTTTCTTTCTGTCTTGCTTTTTCCTGTTATTGTTTGTTTTCTTTTGTTTCGTTTTGTCTGTTTCGTGGGGCAATGCCCCATGTATTTACCAAAAAACAATAAAATCACAAGGTTCATTTTAATCTCTTAGAAAAAAATTGACTTATGGTCCCTCTGAAATTCAAAATAATATCAGTTAGTCGAAATCGTGGTCCCTCTGAAATTCAAAGAAGACTCACGTTAGTCCCTCAGAATGACTAACGATTTGATCGATTTTTGAAGCAAAAATCATTCAATCCAATCCTTTCGGTTTGATCATGTAATCATCCATTTGGTTTGGATTTTTTTAAATCCTACCAATCCAATCCAACTTTATTAAGTTTAGATTGGATCGACTTTTGATTTTTTGAAAAGCCTAAAATTTTATGATGATTTTTGTGCAAATAACATATTTTTTGTATGTATCGGCTTTGTAAAGTTTGTAAGATGATTATAGTCAATCTAGAAGCATCACTAAACGATAATCTAATTTTCAATAGAGTACAACGAAAAGTTAAATTACCATCTTTTACCTCTAACAAGAATTTTACAATGTAATTGCCTGAGATACAGAATAACCCGAATTTTCATCATAGAGGAGCTGCTGTATGACAATAACCCAAGTAAAAAAAAAAAATTATGTATCATTGTATCTTACCAAAAAAAAAACATAGATCAAACACAACCCACTTTCTCTAACATGATGGGTTAATGGGTCTTGGCTTTAGAATTTTGCTATATGATTGGGAAAAGGTCCAAGTAGGTAGAGGGTATGGTTGGGGAATCATTGGATCGGTTTGGATATGGTCGATTTTCACCAACCAAACCAAAAATTGATCCATATAAATTAAATTTTGCGATTTTTTATTTTATTTTTCAATTTCGGTTAATTTGATTTTTCGGTTCGGTCATCACTCTTTCGATTGGTTGATGAACACCCCTACTACACACACATAAAAGTGTGTGAGACTTATATTTTCTCTTTCTCTCTTTTCTTCACATGGTCTCACATGGATCTCACTCACTTTTATGTGATGGAGATAAATTTATCTCCTGCAACATAAGAAACAATAATCCCTATATTTTAAAAATTAGATATCATAAAGTCAAGTTATAAAATTAATATAAAGATATTTTATCAGAATCATTTTTATCTGATTATGATCATCTTCCTCTACATAAGTGATTTGATGCAGTTTTAACCCATGAGTTTTTATTAGAACAAGGTGGCGTTGTGGTAGGTGTACATGCAAGATACTCTGATGCTCAAATCAGAATTTGTATAAATAGGTTTATTCATCTAGAAAAAAATGTGTACATTATATTTAGGACTCTTATATTTATAATGAAGGAGATGACCAGTTTTAGAGCTACCTCTGCAAGTTGCTCCAAGCTATTTTCATTGGTCCTTCTGGGTGATTTGAGATAAGAGTTTTGCAATTGCAAAAGTATCTCTGCAAAGGTTAAGGGCATCCTTTGTTTACTTGTTATCATCTTTTAAGATACCTTTTTTTGGGGGTACAATTTAAGATGTTTTTTTCATGACGAAGACTATAATAAATTTTTATTACCCCAGTTTGTTAATTTTTTAATATTGTGATTTTTCTATGTAAATAACTTTCGAGATAAAATTTGGATCTTAATATCATATTACCTGTTGCTTTAGAAAATGCACCTCCACACTCAATTTTTTTTTTTCAGTAAATTTAAAAAAATATCACACTCATAAATGCCAGGCGTACTGTGATGTGACCGTTGACCATCACTTTGGGCCCAATGCTTGCAACTGGGCCCACGTCATAATTAGGAAATATTCTGCTCAAGCTCAACCTGGGCCACCCACCCTTTCCTTTGGGCTTTTCACTTGACTTTTCTCTATGCGTTGCAACCCATTATTTTTAAATTTTAATATTGATGCACATTTTTGTAAAGTGAATATGTTTAAGAATTTATTTTAGATATATATATATATATATATATATATATATATATATATAGGAAAAATGTTTGTCATTTTAAATGACATAAAATTATGTCATTTTAGGAGAGAGATAGACATAAAATAAAATTTTTTATTTAAAATTTAAAATTAAAAAAAATCATTCATTTTCTCTCTTCCATGATTTTCGTTTCTCGTGTTCATCTCTCTCCTAAAATGACATAACTTTTGTCATTTAAAATGACAACATCAAACCATATATATATATAAGGTATATATATATCACATATTCCGTTAGATAAAAAAGCACATTTTAAAAGTTAATATTTTTTTTGGTTTATATAATTGGTCAACAATTCACATATTCTAGCACATTTTAAAAGTTAATATTTTTTTTGGTTTATATAATTGGTCAACAATTTCAAGTTAAGAATGGTACTTAAAAAAAATTCCTTCGACTTGATGATTCCGTAATTCAAACTCCTAAATTACAAATAATGTTCGTCTATAGTTATAATAATCAATTACCACTGTGACCAACTATTATAGTTTCTTGTCTTTTCACAAACTTGTTAGGAAAAACAATTATTGATCCATAACTACAATGGTTCAATTTTCAAAATGAAAAATAAAATGTGGGAGAGAGATAAAGAGACAGAGAAAAGACCTATAATAATTATGGAAGTAACTATCAACTTTCGAGGTTATGCGATGTCAAAATTTAGATGTTTATATATTGTTGGATACACTTTTTACAAAATAGACAAAGATGGGTTCAAAGTGGGGGCAATAGATAATGATAGAAATGGAATGCTTTTTTGCCTTGATATGGATTACAGATCTAATGCATAGAACACTGGTCATATCATATAATGGATTGAAGAATATCCTTCTTGTCTAGCACGTTGATCAGAAGGCCATAATTAGCTTAGCAGGAGTCAAATAAATGTGGGGAAGAGGATACAATTAACAAGGAAACAACAACCCCATGCTTCTTCAGCTTTATGTTCTTTTCATTAGGCGCTTATCCATTATGTCATTTATGGCTTCACCTACCTATGAAACTAATCGAGTTACAAGAAAATAATTTAATACTTGCTTTATTTGTAAAGGAGAAAAATACTTGTCATTCAAATGGTAGAGTACACTCATAGATTCAATTTGTGTTAAAAGTTAATTTTATTAGCAAGACAATGATATGTTCTTATATCTTTTGAATATAATTCTCTCTCAAACTATGGTTATAAGCTATGATGCACGGACACGGACACGAGACACGGGACACGACACGACACGCCGATACGTTAATTCTAAAAAATGTCATATTTTGACACGTTGTGACACGTTTTGATATTAAATAAATTTTTTAATTTATATAATATAATTTTTATTTAATATATATAAGAGTCCATAATAAGTCATATAACCAATCAAATATTTAAATTTCATAACATAAATATAAGTATAAATAATTTTTCGTACTTTGTTAATTTTTAATGTCAAATTTCATATTATTTATAAATTATTTATTTTATATTTAGTTAATAAAATAAAATTAAGATTAAAAAAAAAAACGTGTCCGAGCGTGTCCCCAAATGTTGACTGCGTGTCGGACACGTAAATTTTAAAAAAAACTGCGTGTCCGTGCATCTGAGGTTATAAGGAGGAATTTAGTGAATTTCAACTCACTCACATTGAAATCAATTTGTCATCTGAATCAAATCTCATGATTAATTCGTTTAATTACTTAATAATGTCCTTTTTCATTTTAGTAGAAACAATTAGAAAAAGACTTAACGTTAAGTTTTTATTTATAATTTTCTTTAGAAACTACTTTAAAGTAAAGATATTTAAAGAAATTTGTTGTTGAATTTGTTTATGACAGTCATTTTCTCATCATATAATGTATTTTAATAACTAATTAAAACAGCTTATACAGTTGCAATAAATATAAAAAAGGTATACAACAATTGGGAAAAATATTTCTGCACTTAATGCATATAAATTATCTGCATTTATTCCCAAAATGACGTTGTTTTGATATTGAAATCTTAAAAAATTATAAATATAAAGACTTCTATAACCCTGAAATAAATTAAAATTACAAAAACATCATAATATTTGCCCCGAAACGACATCATATTGGATTTAATGCAGATAACTTATCTGCCGTGCCGTAACTGCGAAAAAAAGCGAACCCATAAAAATTTTATTGTTCCTAACATTAAACATAAAAAGTATTTAAAAAAGATATATTTCCGAAAGGAAAAGTATCCTTAAAATAAATCAAACTATAATACTGCATTCATGTTATACTATTTATTAGTCGTTTTAATAATTTTAAAACCCATTTAAAAGAACAAAGTTCATTTATTTTCTACTTCTTAAAACTATAATATCATTACGATGGACATTAAGCTTTTCCTTCCTTTATATTACTTTGTTTATTTAACTTTAAAAAGATTAAGTTATGAGGAGAAGCGCCAAAGATAAATATCAAAAGTCAATTATATTTAGTGATTCAACTCAAATCCAAAGAGCGACGGAAATTTTAGAAATCATGCAAATAGAAGTGGATTTGGATATGGGATGATTATGTTTTCACTTTTTCTTATCAAATCTAAAGGATTTTTTTGGGCCCTTCAAGAATGGAAATATTTTTCTTTTTCTTCTTTTTCCATTTCGGTGTATTGGGTCTCCTTCTTGCACGCTAAACCAAATCGCAATCATTAACGTTCCAACTTAATCTAAGATTCTGAGTGTGATGCTTCTTTGATTGCTCCCAAATTTTCATTAAAAGAAGGTTTTGGAGGAAAAGCAAAATCTTCCCTTTGACTAGAAAATCAAGACCATGTCTATTGATAGGGGCAGCCGAAAACCAAAAAGAGGCACAGAGAAAGGAAATTAGAGAAAGCAATTGCAAAGGTAAGGGAGAAAAAAACTGTATACAATTAACCAAGTTAGCATAGCCCACTCGAAAAATAAAAACCTATAAAATAGACAATATTGCAAGTTAATTTATAATTTGGATACATTTCTATCTAATTAGTCAGCAAATAAATCCAAAAAATTTATTTTTAAAAATTCATCATATCAAACTAACATGAAAAGAAAGGGTCATCTTATTAAGTTATTAAAGCCCATTTATTTCGAATAACATAATTAACTATCACAATTCTTTTACATAATAATAATAGGGAGAAGTTATACTTACTACTTAATTTTCTTACTACTTGTTACTATCAAATCTTAACCGTTAATTTCCGTCAATCTAATGGTTGTAATTGATGGGATCATATTTATTAATTAACTATTAATTTGCAATAAATTATAACCGTTAGATTGACGGAAATCAACAGTTAAGATTTGGTAGTAACAAGTAGTAAGAAAATTAGGTAGTAAGTATAACATTTTCCAGTGTTATTCCTATTTTGGTTAAACCTCATTGAGAGGAAATACTCAAAGTTACACAGCCCCTGAAATTATGGTAGAATATTATCTACATATTAGTGGATCTAATCGATAACTCACCATAAGTAAACTGATATCACATTTCAATTATTATCACTTATAAAACCCTTTTACTTAACCAGTATCAATTAATGCGAGTTTTCATTATATTTGAATATCACAATATTTTGGATACTTTACATTTTTAATATACAATTAATTAGAATTTTTTTGAAAGAATTAATTAGTAATTTTTTAAGAAGACTGTCATTCACTTTTGGTATAGATTAACCGTGTTTAGCTTTGAATAAGAACAAAATTACAAAACACTGTTCAATTCAATTTGTTTCTAATAATAAAAAGAGGGATGAGATATTATACTTCATTTTGGTTAAACCTCATTCAATTCAATTATGTTATATAACAAAGTGTATTTATATTGTGAAACAAAATTAAGATGGGTCCCACAAAATAAAAATAAAAATCCACCTTGAATTTATTTCACAACATAAGATACACTCTCTTATGTAATATAAAATTAATTTTATATTTTTTTTTATACCCATTTTACATATTTTTTATGTTATATAACAAAGTGTATTTATATTGTGAAACAAAATTTGTGAGCTCCACAATATGAAAAATAATAAGAAAAGAAAAGAAAAACGTGTCACAGTTATTGAAGGGTGTGTAAGAGAAAAAATTATCACTCTCTAGCAATATAAAATTAGTTTTATCCTTTTTTTTATACTTGTTTTACATATTTTTTTATAGAGTTAAGTTATAATCTCAATCAACAATGAAAATAGTTGAAAAAAAAAAAGAGCCGGTTAAGATTATGATTTAACCATTTGAAAAGAAATTATAATATAAATATAAAAAATAGACATAATATTTTATCCTATAAAATATCTATAATTTAAATTATGATTTATGAAATAACACTAGATATTGGGATAATTTATTTCTTATGTATTTAATTTTGAAAATATTATTTTTCATATTACATAAAATAAATATTCCGATACAACACCATAAACAACATCTACCTTCTAATTTGAGGTGAATGTCTTTGAGTAGCTGAGAGGCCATGTGTTGCTCTCTCTCCTGTGATGCCATTGTCAGTGCCCCTGCCAGCCTGCCATTCCCGAAGCCATAAAATAATAACAATATTATAATTTACTTATTTTCTTCGAACTTTTCATATGCAATTTTTTTTAAGATTAGGGGCCAAGTAAATTGATATTTTTTCCATCAAAATATTACTTAATTTAGCTATGATTCCCAACAACATTTCTATTCTTATTTGTAAAAACATTATGCAAACGTACAAATAAAAGGAATATTATTTATGAGTTTTACAAAAGTTATGTTGTAGGAAAAATGATTGTGTAATGTTATAGATATTCATTTTGCATGCCTTAAATTTATTTATTTTTGCTTCAAAAAGTGTGGGCCCACAAAATATTATGTGTCTATAAATTTTTTTTATATCATGTTAAATGATGAATAAAACCCATTATTTATATAACATTTTTCTTTTGTTTTTAACAAAGGGTCAGGTCCTTGGTAGCAGTTCTGCAACTTCACTCCCACTGTGTAAACAACAGCAAACCAGCTGTAAATAAATTCCCCCGTTGACTAAAATACCCCTGATAAATGCATCGCAATTACCCTTCATTTTTTACCTTAATTTCAAATTCAATATCTAATTTGCAATGTTATGGGAAATGTAGTGGAGAAAATTCCAATAATACCCTTACAGAAGATCATGGGTCAAACCATTCATGCAGTGGTCAAACAACTCAGAACTTCCCGTTGCGGGACAATTTAGTCATTCAACGTTAAATAAAAAAGATTGTCTTGGGAAAACATTTTATATATAAAAAAGATGATGATTATATTAATAAACTTTTTTTTTATAAATTATATTATATCTTACCACTAAAATTTTATATAAGAGTGTTTTATCTGTAAGATATTTTATAATTTATAAAAATCTATAAATATAATCTTCTTTTATAAAAAAATAAGGAGATATTATATTTACAATATCCTTTTTCTTGCAATCTCTTACATTATTTTTATTATCCTTTAATCAAAATTAAATTAACAATTATAAAATGACACCAATTGAATGTTTTGATCAAACCATAATAAAAGTGATTATAAATGAAAGTAAGTTGTAACTATAATATAAAACTATATTAAAATCTGTTTCTCTTTTCTGAAAAGCTTTTACTTCATAATATTTTATGCTTCAAGATGAGAAATATCTACTTCGATAAATTCAGAAGAGAGATTATTGATTTAAACCCCCAAAAATCTGAGCACAATCAAGAAAATTTTGGTTAAAAAAATTGCTTTTTGTTTGTCTCGTTTACCCCACAACAATATTTAGCACGAAAGTTAGTGCAAAACTTTGACGTAGGGAAGGGCATCTTTGTTGCTTGCCTCTTTGGTTGTTCCAAAGATGTTTATTTATTTATTTCTCTCTCTCACACACACACTCTCACACCTATTTGTTTTATTAAAATATAAATAATTAAATTAACTTTCAACTTCCATCAATGAACCCATTTTAATCCAGAAAAATCTACTCTTATTTTACATGTGATAATTTCTTCTACATATCATTCAATAACTGTGTCACACTTTTTTCTTTTATTTTTTATGGAACCCATAAATTTATCTCTATGACATGAGATAACTTATCTCCTATGATATGAGATTAATAAAACCTTTTAATCAATTAAAAAATGCAAAAAAGGATTAAATAAACTATGGTATTGCGTCAGCCTAAGCACATTTAGATCTACACAGAGACAGAGCCTAGCTTACCTCACCTCATCAGCCTGCAGTGGTTGAATGGAATCTCTCTCTCAGATTTTAGATCTCAAACATCCATCACTTCTTCTTCAATCCCAAAGAGCAACCACACCCAGAAACAGATATTTAACTCACAAACAAAAGATGATAAATTTCATCTAATTAAGTATGAAAAAAAAGAAAAAGAAAAAAGAAGAAGAGATGAAGCAAGAGGGAATGCAAGTTTAATGCTTAAGCTATATTCCAAGTTTAATAATATATATGTTCTTCTATTCTCGGATAGACAAGAAAATTTAAAAGAACTAACATGAACATGAACATGAACCTCCTTCAATGGTAGTTCAAAGCCCAATAATAAAAAAACTAATAAAGATAAAATAATTCTAGCTAGCCCACAAGAGAAGAGAAGAAAAAGAAAAGAAATTTCTATGTACAGTTAGACACCAACCAACAAAAAGGATCTCATACAAAAGAGAAGAAAAAAAAAAAAAAAAAAAAGAAAGGAAAAAAGAGAGGACTTTTAGTTCTCATGGATCTCTTTCTAGCTTCTCTCTTGAACTTTCTTTGTGCTCATGAATCACTATAATCACGCCAACATATGAGCATTACAACACAGCGCCTCATGATGTAGAAACGAGCCCTTTGTTCCTTCACAAGCCTAGAACACTTTCTACCAAAAGCACACCTTTTCTGAGTTGAATTCTTCATAAGAGGTGTACTTGAGGAGGAACTGCTCCTTGATGACCCTTCTTTCTTTGACAACTTCCACTTCTCGTCAAAGTAGAAAGGTGGGGTACTTTCAGTGCTGATGCTACTACATGTGGATGATGCAGAAGAAGTAGAAGCCATATTGGTGACAACACTTCACTTAACAGAGATTAATTGCTTTGTTGTTAAGAAGTGAAAATGTTAAGAGCAATGAGTTTACTAAGAGTGAATCACTGAAGGGAGATGGAATGGGAAAGAGTCAATATTTATAAGGGCCGAGTTTAGACTGGAAAAAGGAGTAGCAAACGTGTATGAGTGTGGCAGTGGGTATCACCTGGGCCTTCCTTTGCCTCGAGAGGCCCACATCATTTTTCTAATCATTTAGGGATTTTATAAGAGTTATGTCGTAGGAAAAATGATTGTGTTATGTTATAGAGATTCGTTTTGTGTGTTAGAGTTTTTTGTTGTTGCTGCTGGCCCCACAAAATAATGCACTAGTTGTATGTAAAACTAATACAATAATATTATTGAAGGGCATTGCATATTTTATTAGTATTAGGGATAAACAAACTAAATAAATGTAGAGATAACATTGTCTAAAAAAAAAGACATAATTAAGTGGGTCCCATAATTAAAAGAAAAAGTAAAAAGAAAAAGAAATCATGGCCCAGATTTCGATGAATGTGTAACATGAGATAAGCTTTCTTACGTGATATGAGAAAAACATTTTCCATTATTGAATGCTAGAGAACATAGAATGATGTTTAATGCATTGTTTGTTTTGGGAGAATTTGCATTATTTGGTGGGGGGTAGAAATAACTGTAAAATTGGGAGAGGTTTTTTTGTGAGGATTTGGGAAGATTACAGAGGGTAAGATTGGAGATACAGCACGAAAGTGATTTTAATTATTATTATTTTTTTTTTGGACCAATGGAAACTTTGGTGTTGAAAAAGTTCATTTCATTTTTCTTTGGAGGCCAAAAACTTACATTGCAGAGGAGATTCCAAGGAGGAGGAGAGAGGGGGGCGAGGGTGTGATTTTGTCACCATTCGCTAATTTACTGTGTGAGTGATGTGGAAGCCACTTTTTCTTCTACTGTCAACAAATAAAGTTCTCATGGCTGTGTTACCCTGCCTCTGTTCTTTTCTTCAGAAAAGGATTGTCATTTTCTCAGTGGAATTTAAGCATATCTCTTGTCACATAATATCTTTCAATGAATGAGGCTTTTTTATACTCATTTGTATTTCTTTGGCTGTTAATTTTTTAGGATAAAATAAAAATGTTATCTAACATAAATTACATTTGTTTTTGTTAATTAGAAACACAGAAGGAAAGAAAAGCTGACTCCTGAAGAAAGAACCAAATCAGAAGGACAAGTGTCTCAGTAGCGAGATGACAAAGAAATTCACTTTGGAATTCATACCAAAGAAGATAATTAGCAGAGTGATTTCCTTGTCCTAGAACATGATTAAGCATGCATCCAAATCTTATCTAAAAAGTTTAAAATAATAAAATTTGCTTCATGTTTATATATATTTTTAAAATAAAAATCCCACATTACAAATTTTCTTTTTTACTTATATTAAATATGATTCAATCAACTCATTTTATCATGTCAGTTGCATTAATTAGAAAATCTTACATATTACTTGAGGGAGGGTAGTTAGGGGTGTGCAAAATAACCAAAGAATTGAACCGAACCGCCCTTAAAATAATCGGTTTTCAAAAATTAATTAATGAACCGAACCGATTTTTAAAGAATCAATTTATCAACCGAACCGGTTTTTAGAAACAATTTAAGAACCGAATCATTTTCAAACCAAACCAAATTGATTTTTATAATATTATTTTTAATTTTTTTTCCGAACCGAACTCAACGGTTTCCCATCAAATCGAACTAATTTTGAATCGAAGTAAACTATTTTTGAACCGAACCATTTAAACTAATTTGATTCGGTTTTTCAAAAAATTTAATTCGGTTCTACCCATACATACGGTAGCCAATCCGCAACCCCTAAGCTGGACACAACAGAACCCTTGCCAAATCGCCACAATAATATTCATATCCTACAATTTTTATTTATTTTATTGTCGGATGGAAAGACTTTTAAAGTTTTAATTTTATATAAATAAGAATCGGTTAAATATATTTCCATCTAAATATTAACATTAATCCAATACTAAAATGAGGGGAAATGATATTTTCATATCATTTATTTATAATTTTTTTTACACACTATCTCATTTAAGGAAGGAAAGAAAGAAAAATGTGCTGCGACATGTGTTTTTCTTTTATATTCTTGAAAAATTAAAAGAATATTTCGATTTTCTATCTTTAAATGTTACTAAACGAGTAATAATAATAATTGCATGTGTGTGTATATAAATAAGTTATGGTTATAAAAATTACAAATTCATAGAAGTAACAGATTTGTATTACTTAATTTTATACTTTTTAAAAATATAATATAATGTAATATTTTTTATTTTATAAAAGTATCAAAATAGACCTAATAATAACAATAATATGTGAGACTGCATGTGAGTATCATTCCCTAAAAAAAAAAACTACAATAATCTGTCACGCAAAATTGAGGACTAGATACTTGTTTACAAATTAACTCAAATACTACTCAAAACAATCTGTTGGTGCAAATGTAATTAACATATCATCTACGACTGAATTCGCAACTCAGACAACCCCCCAAAAAAAGAAAAAAAAGAAGATAAAGATAAAGATAAAGATAAATTTCACCAAAAAAAAAAAAGATAAAGATAAAAGAAAAAAAAAAACACACACAATTAAATTGATATGTGCAAGACATTGTGAGAGGAACATTGGTGTAATAAAGGCGAGTCGAACAGACTAAGCACGGTGGATGTGTCGGCACATGAGTTTTATTTCGCATCAAATTAAACGTTAGATACAATGCATGCACTTTTGACACAATCAAAATAACTTAGGACTTACAATTTTAAAGAATTGGAATTTAGCGCAAAAGATATTTAGTGAAAAAGATAACCCTAAACCTAAAAGATATTTAATGAAGAGATATTTAATGAAGAGATATTTAATGAAAAGATATTACATGAAAAATTGCAAAAGATATTTATTGTTACAAGTTTCACACATAAAATCTAGGGTTTATCATCTATTATTTAACATGATCACAAAATTTTTCCTACACTCAACATTTTGCGGGGCCCGCAGTACAAAAAAATAATAATTCTGACACGTAAAACGAATCTCTATAAGATAACACAATCACTTTTCCTACAACATAATTATTATAAAACCCTAAAATCTATTGGTCTATTGGAAGTTTTTATATCTTGTTTTCATATATAATTCCGTAGTGTAGTACCACGTCTATTAGTTCATATAACTAAATAATTAGTCTTTTATTTAAAAAGAAATATAACTAAATAATTGCAAAAGATATATTACATGAAAAATTGATGTAATAAGTATTTAATGATCCAATGAGTTATATAAGATATTGAAAAAACTGTACTCAATCCTTTGTTTATCTATATAAACAAGGTAGGCGTTGACAAGACCTTGAATGGTGGAGATGTAGGTGTAGGTGATGCTCGCACTATGATGGGTTGCCGATTATAGAGCTATTCCGGTGGATGCTGTACTGTGACTTAATTAGGATAATCTAAATACTTAAAATTAAAACAAAATCGTAAATGATAAGATAATTAAACGATCCAAATCTTATATAAATAAGTACACTAAATCTTGTTATGTAAATTTAACGGTAGATATTCGATACAAGTAAAAAGGAAAATTTTTATTTAGATCAATGATTAAAATTTAAAATAATTTAAAAACTCACAGTAAGCAATAATTAAAAAAGAAATAATTTTCTCATGAAGTAGGAGATAATTCTTATGTTATACAGACTCATTTATGCAGGTTGGGTCCCCTTTCACGAGAAGAGAGAAAAATAAAATAAAAAGAGACTTATCTTGAATTTATATGTGTAGAAAATAAATTCTTTTTTATATAAAAAATAGGGAAATGTTATACTTACTACTTATTACTACTGAATCTTAACCGTTGATTTCCGTCAATCTAACGGTTATAATTCATGGGATCATACTTATTAATTAATTATTAATTTGCAATAAATTATAACCGTTAGATTGACGGAAATCAACGGTTAAGATTTGGTAGTAACAACTAGTAAGAAAAATAGGTAGTAAGTATAACCTTTCCCTAAAAAGTAATAAATACCTTTTAAAAAAGTCAAAATTTTTTAGGGGAAGGAATGTACTTTTTTTTGTACATATTTTTATGAATATAATTACTTACGAGGTAGGATCCTTTGACACTAGTGTCAAATTTGAAGTTTGACACTAGTGTCAAATTTGAAGTTTGACACCTCATATGAGAGCCGTTAGATCAGAAAAGATCAACGACTCTGATTTGTAAGCATATGATACCATTGATCTTTTCTGATCTAATGGCTCTCAGATGAGGTATCAAACTTCAAATTTGACACCAATGCGAAAGGATTTGAGTTCATTACTTAATGTACCGTGACTCGAGCCATGATAGTCTTAAAAGAATTCATTTTTTATGTCTTTACTTTTCTCAACACCATCAAATAATAAAAACTTAATTTTTTTCATTTTCTTTTCAAATAAATTTCAAAAAGAAATTATTAATTCTTCTTAAATAAGAATTTTCCTCCTCCTCCTCTTTTCCTCTATTTTAAGTAAGCTTAATCAATTCCTCGGATGGTATCCGCAAAAATGGTATCCCCTACTCTTATTCTTTTTTTATTTGTACAATTTATTATTTTATTTTGGTATATGAGGGTATAATACTATAATCTATTTTCTGTATTGCAATTCAATAAAAGATATTTAGTTGCCTTGATTTTCCCATAACCACAAAGATGACACGTGTCAAATAGATCATACCATTACCGAGTGTTAGTACTTTTTACCTACTTAAGGTTTTGGTGATTTGTTGCCTCTGCCTCTGAACTCACACCCTTGTGTGTGTGTTCGGTGCACGAGCCACCACCGACCCACCACCACACGCTAAGCAATTGTGATTCTGTGAATCTATTTATTTATTTCTATCTCTCCCTCTTGATCATTTATCTTACCAAGCGCATGCATTACTTAAAGTATGTAATTTACACTTTGCAAAAATGATTCTTTGCATGAACCCATTCGTGGTAAAATATTAACAAAGCCAACAAAAAAAAAGGTGATATTGTGAATTATGTGACCCTACGTTGGACTTTTGTCGATACAAAATTTGTGGGGGGCTTCTTCTATCAAGGAAAGAATGCATGACCACGGTGACATATTCGAAGTTGTGTGTATGAAATTAGGGGTGTAAGGTCATGTGCTAAAAACAGGTGGACCCGTATCGGTTTTTCCATGGCTTTGATCATCATGCTCTCGTGCCTTATTAAATTGATTGCACCAAATTGCCGTGGTTGTGATGGGAAATATAATTGCATCTCTGCAATTTCCCATCAACGCATGCATTTGCTTTCCAAATACATGACAATTCATTTTAAAATAAAGTACAATCTTCCAAATTCCAATTTAAACACATTAAGTTCGTGTCAAAATTAATATAAATGGGAACTGAGTTCAAACGCGTAAAAATCTACGCTGTATTTAGATGATGAATTGCATGTTATAATAATGGGAAATATTTTTGAGATGAATTATGTTATGTTAGTGAAATAAAACTATAGGAGGGACCCACAAATAATTGGAGAGAGAAAAAGTAGAGGTGAGATACACTTTTATTATGTGTGTGTAGAAATTTGGTTTATCTCATGTTAAATGAGATAAATATAATCCTATAATAATAAGGGAAATCAACGTTTAAGTTTAAAAAGCCTAATTAATTCTAGCTCGGAGTATTAAATATAAAAAAATAAATTGACTTTTGACTTATGTTTTTTTGGAAACTAAGATTTTTAGTTTCTAAAAAAATAGATTTTTGACTTTTTTTTATGATTTATATTTCTTTTAAAGCAGACATCCAAATGAATTTATGATGGGAAGTGTTTTTTTTTTTTTTAATAAAAAAATAAAGTAAAAAAGCCTATCCAAATGAGTGGCAAAGTGAGATTGTGATAGTTTAACCCAATTTAAACCGGACCTAATTATATCCCAGCTAAGGATTTGAGTTGTCTACAATAGCACAAAACCCCAACAATTTAATTTTGTCTCATTTTATTATAAATAGAAAAGTTTAAAAATTAATGAAATTAGTTGCATTCATGAACTCAAGCATCTTCAGTTGTTTTGCATAATTTTGATGTTTATCTTTACAATATTTGAATTTTTAATAAAATATATCTTTATTCAAATGAGTAATTAATAGTAAGTAATACGAAAGAAAATTGAATCAATTAATAATAATTGTATAAAAACAAAATCAGACACTTAGGACAATGTTTTAAAACTCGGATCGATCATCGACTCGATCAAAGTACCGGATCTTTGGGTCATTCATTCAACCGGATATACTATTCACATATTAAAAAAATATAAATATAGTACGTATATTAAAATTTTCCATAATAATCAATAATAGAAACTTCTCCATATTACAATGATGAATAGAGTCCATTATGCAACAAGCAAATAACTTTTTCAAGGCAATCCATTATGCAACAATACTTTATATTTTTATTCAAAATGTACCCCTATCACAAGAAATAACTTTTTCAAGCTTATTGTTAAGAACGGTGATAGGTGATGGTCTTTTTAATACTTTATATTCACTGCAAAAAAAAAGCAAAAAAGGATTTTAGTTTTCATTGCTTAAGGCCAAAGTTTATAAAGGGGTTTATCTAACCATTGTTGTATGTTATAGGCTTTTAAATAAATAATGAGGTGCACCACATTATTAAAAGAAAAAGGGTCTCATAACACCCTTATAGCTACCATAAACGATCATAGTCTTTTTTAACTGACAAAAGAAATGCCAAACTCTTTATCATCAACATCAAAGAAAAAAAACAATAATTTCACACGAACTAAAACAGAGTGGTTCCAAGATTTATAACAGGTGAACTAAAAACATAACCAAAATAAAAAATAAAAAATAGGTTGATTGTGACCGGTTCAAACCAGTTTCGTATAACTTGCCGGGCCACCGAGACCCGGATGAATCAACCAGTCCAAAGTCCAAACTGGATTGATAGCATAACCCATCCAAATAACCACTCAAACCGAGGGAATCCACCGGATCACTAGGATCCGAGTTGACCCAGTTTTTAAAACACTACTTTAGGATGCGCATAACAATATGACATTGTTTCTAGATTTTTTTTTTAAAATTTCTGTATTTATGAAGAGTTTTTGGAAAGAAAAAATATTTGATAACCCAACTTATTTTTATACCAAAAGAGAGTGTGTATTTAATAAATAATGTGTATTTAATGTTGATAATAAATTCTATAATATTTGTTTTTAATAAATACTATGTCAGCGAATATAAAAGCAAAAAAAAATGTTGTCAAGAAAATAAACCGATTTTATCAAATGTTACTTTTAATTATTTTTATTTCTCATATTAAAAATAAAGGAAAAAAACAATTTTGAGAATGTTATCTTGGACATATTAAAAAATCTCTTTTCTAAAGGAGAAAAAAGGAAAATCTCTAATAACACTAATAGTATAGATACAAAAACGCTGCATTGAATTTATTTACTTATTTGTTTATCTTTGTTTTTCGAAGGGCTTTGAGAAGTGTTTCTAAAATATCACACTATTTTCAAAAAACAAATATTTTTGAAAAGTTCTTCGAAAGATATTATAATTGTTCCCACGTTGGTTGGATGAACAATTAATGTGGCCTTTATAAGGACTTGGACACTTCCACCCTTTGAGCTAGCTTTTGGGGTGGTGTATCCCAAGGTTCTTAACATGGTATCAGAGCCTCGCCGTCCCCCACTTTCTCTTATGGACTCTTTTAGCACAGGTAGGTTGAGCCTGTTGCACCATCTACTCTTCAAGCCCAATGGGCTCTCGTGTGAGGGGCGTGTTGAGTGTTGAGATATATAGTCCCACATTGGTTGGATGAACAACTAATGTGGCCTTTATAAGGACTTGGGCACTCCCATCCTTTGAGCTAACTTTTGGGGTGGTATATCCCAAGTTCGTTAACAATAACTAGACACGACAAACATGCTGAGCAACATTGTAAATCTGATAGAACTTGTCATTGCAATATTGAAGGTACTTTCATTAGAAGCCAATGATATATCAAATCAAATGGGTCCTAAGATCTCCCTTGTCTACATGCCAGTTTTCACTTCAAAGAACAAAGGGCCAAAAAGAAAAAGGGAAAAGAGTAATTCCCCTTGTCAACTGGGAAGGGGACCTAACATTTGTGTGTAGTCATAAACCTAGTAGTGATATTTGAAGAGCCTAGTTGCACGCTATTGTAACTATAGCTGGATATGGATGTATGAGTTTAATACTGGCAATTGCTTTCTCTGCAGGTAAAGCTTATCTTCTTCCTTTATGATCCTTCAATTGCTTTCTTTGCTTCTCAATTTTCAACGACTTTTCTCATGGAATATGTTCATAGAATGTTTTGTTAGGATCCGAGACAGGTATTATATATCCTATACCGACGTAGAATTTGATCCTTATAATTAGTGCCCGATTATGAATGTATTGATAAAAGTTGTTCATGAAAAAATAAGTGAAACGAGTAATAACTCATAACTTGATTATGTTTTATCTATGAGGGAGTCAATCAGGCTCCAATTTGATATCGGGCCAAAAGATTATTTGTATTTATTTTTCTTAATTTTAATTAGTTCATATCATAATATATTTAATTATATTAAATACAAAGCACCTGAACATGCAACACCAAAAAGAGTTACAATTTTATTAAATATGTTAATTTTACTAAAAATATTTTTTTATACAAGTGAAAATTGAACATATAACCTAATACAACTTACCCAAATCTCTTACTAAAAACATTTTAAGTTTTAGATAGAGCCAAATTACAAATTGTAGCCCGAGCCAGATTACAATTTTAACCCAGAACAAATTATAATTAATTACATAATTATATAAAATAAGTATAATTTGTTAAATTTTAACCCAAGAAGAGGCCACATCCAGATTGTATGTGGCTCTACCAATGGAGGGAGTGACGCTGAAAGTGTATAGAAAATGTGGCTAAATAGAAAGTTGAGATTTCATAAAAGAGTAATCCCCGATTCTCAATTTCTATTAACAAAACAACAAAATTCAACTTCTATAATAAGGGACATAAGCACCATCTTATAGACTAATTACAAATTGATCCAAAATTCAAAATCTAAAATTCTAAAAATAAGAAAAATTCCTAAAATAAGTATAATGGTAATTTACTTGTAAAAATAAATAAATAATTATAATTAAATCATTCAAAACATGTCCCAAATCTGAGATCTCAAATCATGCTAAATGTGTTGCTTTCATTTTCTTGCCAAACAAATCACAATCACATTTGCTGTTTCATTTGGACTTGGATTTGATCGTAATTTGTTATATTTTAAATTACTTCTTCTTTAACGGTTGAGTCATACATATTGGGCCACAATTCTGAATGACTCTGTATTTCTTGAATCATTTGTTGAGCCATAAGTGCATTATTCTCCACTGCTAGGAAAAGATTCGTCCTCGAATCTTCTACATCTTCACTGATATCAATTATTTTAGGTAAAAACTCAGTTGATAATTATTTTTCTTTTAGATCATCGTCATTAGATTCTCCATCAGATTTATCATAAACTGGATTATCATAATAAGGTGGATAATCATCATAAACGGAATAATCATCATAAATCGGATAATCATCATAAATTATGTTATGATCATAGACATCAAAGTTAGAAATATCGAGTTGCATCTCGATATCATGAAAGGTGGACTGCTCTCCAGGTTGTATTCCCCAATTTCGTCCTTGGTTTAGAATCCCCAATGAATTGACGCCCTCCAATTCATCATTAGATGCATCCTCTAATTCTATTCCTTCTTCGGATTGAATGCCTAACTTTGTTTGCGCAAGTCGTTGCTCCAAATCTTAGTTTTTCGTGCTTTGCGCCTCCACAGTTGTCATTTCAAAATTTGGATTTTCTCGCTATGCGCTCTCACGAGTTGTTGCACCAAATCTAGATTTTCTTGCTCTACGTGCGCACAAATAGCCGCTCTAAAACTTAGATTTTCTTGTCCAACACCTGCTCAAGTTGTTGATTCAAATCCTAGATCCGAATTCCGATCTCTTCAATTTATATGTCACGCGAGTCTATATAATGCGGTTGTATGTCTTCTTTAGGAACAAATCCGCGTCCATTGCCTTCATGACTCTGCCATCGATGACCTTTACGATTATGTTCAGCCACTGGTTAAAGGCAACCTAGTGCTTTGATAGCAAATATTGCTAAAAGCGCATAGAAAAGATGTTAAACAAAAAGTTGAGATTTCATAAAAGAGTAACTATGTGGTTCTCAATTTCTATTAACAAAATAATAATATTTGACTCCTACAATGGGGGTTATAAGCACCTTTTTATAGGCTAATTACAAATTATTCCAAAAATTAAAATTCTAAATTCTAAAAATAAGAAAAATTCCTAAAATAAGTATAAATGTAATTAAACTCTATAAATAAATAAATAATTACAATTAAATCATTCAAAACATGTCCCAAATCTTAGACCTCTAATAATGCCAAATGTGTTGCTTTTATATTTTTGCCAAACAAATTACAATCACATCTACTGCTTTATTTGGACCTAGATTTAATCGTAATATGTTATATTTCAAATTACCACTTCTTTTAAAAATTGGGCCATACTTATTTGGCCACAATTCTGATTGGCTCTTTATTTCTTAAATCATGATTGGGTCATGTGCAATGGGTCAACTGTATGTGCATTATTCTTCCCTGCTAGAAAAAAATTTGTCCTCAAATCTTCTACATCTTCACTGATATCAATCGCTTTAGGTAAAAACTCAATTGATAATTTTTTTTCTTTTAGATCTTCATTATTAGATTCTCCATCAGATTTATCATAAACTAAATAATCGTCATAAATGGAATAATCATCATAAATGGAATAATCATCATAAATCGGATGATTATCATAAAATGTGTTATGATCATAAACATCAAAGTTAGGAATGTTAAGTCGCATTTTGATATCTTGAAAGTGGACTGATCTCCAGGTCGTACTCCTAAACTTCGTCCCAGGTTTAGAATCCCTAAATGATTGGCGTTCTCCTATCTATCATCAGATGCTTCCTCTAATTCTATTCTGTCTTTGGATTGAATGCCTAACTTTGTTCGCGCAAGCCATTGCTCCAAATCTTGGATTTTCCTTCTCTACGCCTCCACAGTTGTCATTTCAAAATTTGGATTTTCTCGCTATGTGCCCTTACGAGTTGTCACACCAAATCTTGAAATTTTTTGCTCTGCGTCTACACAAGTAGCCGCTCCAAAACTTGAATTTTCTTGTCCAACGCCTGCTCAAGTTGTTGATTCAAATCCTGGATCCGCTTTCCGAGCTCTTCAATTTCCATGTCACGCGAGTCTATATGACACAATTGTATTTGTTCGTTAGAAATGAATCCACATCCCTTTCCTTCATGACTCTGCCATAGATGACCTTTATGATTCTGTTCAGCCATTGCTTAAAGACAACCTAGTGCTTTGATAACAAATGCTATCAAAAGCAGATAGAAAAGGTAGCTAAACAAAAAGTTGGGATTTCATAAAAGGGTAGCCTTCTAGTTCTCAATTTCTGTTAACAAAATAACAAACTTGACTCCTACAATAAAGGTCTTAAGCACCCCTTTATAGACTAATTACAAATTGATCCAAAAAATAAAATTCTAAATTCTATAAATAAGGAAAATTCCTAAAATAAGTACAAATGTAATTAACTTCAAAAAATAAATAAATAATTACAATTAGATCATTCAAAATACGTCCCAATTCTTAGATCTTAAATCATGTCAAATTTGTTGCTTTTATTTTCTTTCCAAACAAATCACAATCTCATATGTTGCTTCATTTGGACTTGGATTTGATCGTAATTCGTTATATTTCAAACTACTTCTTTTAACAATTAGTCCATTATTCTGATTGACTCTTTATTTGCTACATCTATGGTTGGGCCATGTGTAATGGGTCAACTATAACTGCATCATTCTCCCCTGCTAGGAAAAGATTCATCCTCGAATCTTCTACATCTTTACTGATATCAATCACTTTAAGTAAAAACTCAATTGATAATTCTTTGTCTTTTATATCTTCAACATTAGATTCTCCATCAGATTTATCATAAACTGAATTATCATCATAAGTGGAATAATCATCATAAATCTGATAATCATCATAAACTGTGTTGTGATCATAGACATCAAAGTTAAGAATATTGAGTTGCATCTCGATGTCTTGAAAGGTGGACTGATCTCCAGTTCGTACTCCCCAACTTCGTCCCTGGTTTAGAATCTCCAAAGGATTGGTGTCCTCCTATTCATCATGAGATGCGTCCTCTAATTCCATTACTTTTTCGGATTGAATGCCTAACTTTATTTGCGTTAGTCGTCGCTTTAAATCTTGGATTTTCATGCTCTGGGCCTCCACAGTTGTCATTTCAAAATTTGAATTTTCTCACTATGCGCCCGCATGAGTTGTCGCTCCAAATCTTTGCCCTGCGCCCACATAAGAATCCGCTCAAAAACTTGGATCTTCTTGTCCAACGCCCGCTCAAGTTGTCAATTTAAATCCTGAATCCGCTTTTTGAACTTTTCATTTTCTATGTCACTCGAATCTATATAACGTGGTTATCTATCTTCTTTAGGAACGAATCCGCGTCCCTTATCTTCACGACTCCGCCATCGATGACCTCTACGATTGTATTCAGTCTTTGGTTAAAGGCAACCTAGTGCTCTGATAGCAAATGATGCCGAAAGCACATTGAAAATGTGGCTAAACAGAATTTTGGGATTTCATAAAAGAGTAACAATTTGGTACTCAATTTCTATTAACAATATAACAAAATTCAACTCCTACAATATGGGTCATAAGCATCATTTTATAGACTAATTACAAATTGATCCAAAACTCAAAATCCTGAAAATAGGGAAAATTCCTAAAATAGATATAACGATTATTAATTTCTTAAAATAAATAAAAAATTACAATTAAATCACTCAAAACACTTCCCAAATCATAGATATCAAATCATGCCAAATGTGTTGCTTTCCTTTTATTGTCAGACAAATCACATTCAAATCTGTTGCTTGATTTGAACTTGGTTTTGATCATAATTTGTTACATTTCAAATTACTGCTTCTTTTAACGATTGAGCTATACTTATTGGGCCACAATTCTGATTGATTCTGGACTTGTTGAATCAATGATTGGACCATGTACAATAGGTCAACTATAAGTGCACCAGGGAGGATATTCGCACTACCTCATTTTTCCACTACCATCCACTGTAACTATGTACGACAATAGGTAAAAAAGTATCTAATGTTACTTTAGATAATTTTGTCTAATGTTCATTGAAACGACGTCATTTTGAGGTTGAAAAATTAAAAAATTAGAATGACGTTGGAATAAATTAAAATGAACCCATAGTTATATTACTAATAAATTAAAATTACAAAGGTTCACTAAAGACTATTATAACTTTGAAATAAATTAAAATTACAAATACACCATGATTTTTGCCTCAAAAAGACTTCGTTTCGGCGAACATTAGATAAAGTTGTCTAAAGTAACTTCAAAAAAAATGAACCCATAGTTATAATATTAAAGTTTTTTTTTTCTCTCTTCATAAATTTTTCAAAACTTGTCGGCCGACGTAGAGAGAGAAAAAAATAACTTTAATATTATAACTATGTACTCCATAGTTATAGTCATAAACTTTTCAGAACTTGTCGGCCAACATAGAGAAAGAGAAAAATAACTTTAATATTATAACTATGTACTCCATAGAGTACATATTTATAGTGGATGATAGTATATACTAGATAGTAGTGGAAAAAACGAGGTAGTATAAATATCCCCACTTTTTATTTATTTGTAGTAAGGTTTAGGTTTGTATGCATAATTTTTTTTGGAGATATTTATTTTGACATGTTAAGTTTATTTTTTTTCAAAGATACAAAGAAGAGAAAGAACCTTTATAGTAATAATAATTATTTTCAATTTTACACTGATTTTTTTGGCACAATTTAATTTTACGTAGCGTCAGTACCTAATTTTGACCTGTTCTTTTTTTTACTCAACAATCTTCAAACTCATCTTTTAATATGAGCAAGCATCACTTGCGTATGTTGTTGTTGTTTTTCATTTTATACATAATTTGACTTTTATTGTAATAATTATTATTAGTGTAGGGCAACATACAGAAAGTTTCATTCGAGGTCTTAGCTGACTCAACTGAGCCTTTTTATTGGTTAACCATCATAACATGCATGAGTATCATGTATCTACTGCGTCGCATGCCTTCGCCTTTGATTTTCTACCAGCCTTCTAGAATTTTTATTTGTTAGTACTTAAAAAAACATATGTTTATATAGATTGTAGGAATTGAACTATATATTAATCAATTGGCCTGCCGAAAGGAGCAAAATATCTAAAGAATGATTTGTAACAACGAAAATATCATTTTGTCTTTATCCCGTATAAGACTCTTATCTTCCTTGCCATCGTCAATAACTTGGTCATGAATCATTGATCTAGAAGTTTAGTATATATATATTTATGGATAAGTTGAACATCGTGATTCAATTTTCGTATTTTTATTACATTTCTAAACTTATTTTTTCAGAAATATTTAAAATAATCTGTTAATGGAAGGTGATCATTTCTGAATAATTTAAACTTTAAAGCTTGAAAGTGATTACTGAGAGACTTGAACACCCAGGAGAAAAAAATTAACATTGCGGAAATTGTTATATGACATGAACTTTTTATGCTCTATAAAACTAGTAATCCTAAAAAGATAATAAAATCAATAATTCTTGGGTGCAATAGGCCAAATTTTGTTTGATTACGCTGCACACCGTAAGCATGCCCATCACTCTTTCTTCTAGATTCTTCTATATCATCATCCTTTCGACAGTTTTTACATGCTGCATTTAAAAGCATAAGGCGTGAAACATTCAAGGTTAGCATTTAGAGATATAATAAAGTCATTGATAACCTTAATAATTTAAACTTACATTAAGAATTGGTCCTTAATTTGGTAACATGGCCTCCATATGTGCCCGTGTAGCTTTTAGTGCGGCAATGGTCCTTGCAAATGCTGTTGAAGGCAATTTTTATTACCCTTGCAATGTTTGAACCCCACAATCATGTTTTCATTTTATAGGAGATAGAGAGTGACATACATTTAATGATTGGAACATATTAAGAACTGAGGTTCATCGCGCATGGGGATTGTTATCTAAGAGAGTTATGCACATTCTCTACCATTATAGCTCTTGGTCTAGTGGTTAAGCTTAGAAGGCAAAAATGTACTCCGTTATACAAAAAAAAAAAAATGTCCTCCCATGATGTTCTTCTTGCAAAAAGCAGCATTTTCTTGCATATCAAAGTTATCTACATATATGGTCCATCGGATGATATAAGATTTTGTTCGGTGATTTCTTACATCTATGTACCGGAGAATACATACTTATAATACTAAAGTTGCTTTTCTCTCTCTCCACGTAAAAAAACAACTTTAATATTATAACTATGTATTCCCCAGAGTATATAGTTATAAGGGGGTGACTCGACAAAATTTTATATCTAGTCACATGACAAACAATATATGTATATATATATATCGGGGCAGGTTATATTTATAAACTTTTTTGTTTACAAACTCTCACAAACTACACTATGTTCTCCCGGGAGAACATAGTTCCTTCCCCATATATATATATATATATATATATATATATATATATATATATATATATATATATATGTATGTATGTATATATGAGCAATTCATTTTACACCAGTGTAAGACTAACAAGTCTTATACCATATCTCAACTATTGATGGACGAAAATTATCGGTTGGTATTTGTAGTTTAATTAATAATTAAATAATTCGTATGACTTCCTAAATTCTAACCGTTGATGGACGGAAATTAACGGTATATATATATATATATATATATATATATATATATATATATATATATATATATATATATATATATATATATATATATATATATATATAGGATATTCTTACACCAATGTAAGAGTTAGAAGTCTTACACTCAATCTTAATCATTGATCCACTTGTATCCAATGACTAACATTACTAAAAAATTAGAGTACTTAGATATAAGTGGGATCAATGGTCAAGATTAAGAGTGTAACTTATATCGATGTAAAATGATCCTACCCATATAGGGTCAGGATCATTTTACACCAGTGTAAGAGTTAGAAGTCTTACTCTTAATCTTGACCATTGATCCACTTATATCCAATGACTCACATTACTAAAAGATTTGAGCCTTTAGATAAGAGTGGGATTAACGGACAAGATTAAGAGTGTAACTTACAGATTGAGTGTAAGAGTTAGAAGTCTTACACTCAATCTTGACCATTGATCCATTTGTTTCCAATGACCACATTACTAAACAATTTGAGCCGTTAGATATGAATGAGATCAACGGATAAGATTGAGAATGTAACTTATGTTGGTGTAAAATGATCCTGATATATATATATATATATATATATATATATATATATATATATATATATATATAGGGTCATGATCATTTTACACTAGTGAAATTTACACTCTCAATCTTGTCCGTTGATCACATTCATATCTAACGGCTCAAATTGTTTAGTAATGTGAGTTATTAGATACAAGTGGATCAATGGTCAAGATTGAGTGTAAGACTTCTAACTCTTACACTGGTGTAAGAATATCCTGCCCCATATATATATATATATATATATGAGGTAGGATCCTTTGACATCTCATCTGATAGCCGTTAGATCAAAAAAGATTAACGACTCTGATTTGTAAACATCTGATACCATTGATCTTTTTTTATCTAACGGTTATCAGATAAGGTGTCAAATTTGAAATTTGACACTGGTGTCAAAGGATCCGACCTATATATATATATATATATATATATATATATATATATATATAGTTATGGATATAAAGATCATATCCCAACTACCTGACAGAAGATCCCACTAAGAGATTCTTAAGCATCTCAACAGCTTGGAACAGACACAATTATAAGGCGCAAAAGGAGGATGAGATCCCAACAGAAGGGCGGTTACATCCGACTAAATGGGGGAGTTCAGAGGACCTCAACCTAGGAATGAAATCCAATAAATAAGAGCTCAAAGACCCCAGGTAAACACTTTCGAATCATTACCTAATATCACCCACATTGTGCACACACCACCCCTTGGTTGTAAAACCTATTGCTTGTGCGCAGTGATTGAGACCTCGACTTCAAGCCCAGTATATAGTTGATATATATATCTATATATATATATGGTATAGCATATATATATATATATATATATATATATATATATATATATATATATATATATATAGGGGTAAACATTTCTCAAGCAGCTTGAGATAAGTTTATCTCCGGCTAGCCCCAAAACTACGTCGTTTTGATTAATGAAGGGTGTCTATGTAATTTTAGGTGAATTAATGAAGGGTGTTTCAGTAAAATGCATATGATATAAAAATAAATAAAATTACAAATAAACCCTTCATTAATTCACCTAAAATTACATAAACACCCTTCATTAATCAAAACGACGTAGTTTTGGGGCTAGCTGGAGATAAACTTATCTCAAGCTGCTTGAGAAATGTTTTTCCATATATATATATATATATATATATATATATATATATATGGGGAATGTTCTTTTTACACTAATGTAAGACTAACAAGTCTTACACTATATCTCAGCCGTTGATGGATGAAAATCTGTATTGTAATTAATGATTAATTAATATATATGTTGACATAAAATGCAAGTAGAGAAGGATTGAAAACAATTCTTTTTCCACGCTCTGCTGGACACCCTTCTTCAATCTTTAGCTGCGCTAATCACAGAATGCCCCTTCACTTTATCTTTGCTTTCTCCAAAGAGTGTATGAAACAAAACCACTAACTAAATTAGCAGCAGCAAACTTGACTCATGAAATGGGGAACATGCGTACCACCACGGAAATATTTTCTTGAGGTCTATTCCACTCTGCATTTTATATATATGATTATTGTTTCTTCTTTGACCATAATACTTTTTAACTAATGCAATATATACAACGTTTCAAATTAAGCTTACCAGATTGAACCACATGGAGCACTTAACCAGCCAAATTGATAAATTATACAGTGGCATCCGGGATCATGGGGTTGTTACTAACAAAGTAATACTAAATTGTCTTAATTAAGTTTTCAACTTGGGGATAACCTTTTGTCATATTATGCTATGAATTTAAAAAATATTTGGAATCATATAACTATAACATGCACAACTAAGGTGCAGATGGTCAAAGGCAAATATTCTTTTACCAGCTTGGGTTTATATCACTAATCAAAGTGATGCTTATTTAAAATTGCACGCCTTATAATTTTTAAGTTCTTTGTTTATCTAACTATTATATTATGCATAATATAACTCAAGGTATAGACATTAAGTGGACAAGAAGTCTCCTATCTAAATACCCTTATTTAACAAACCATATCTGAAGGAATTGGATTCAATATTATGTTATGTATGAATGTATTGGACTAGTGTTTTGGAAATATTTTCCATTTAATGTAAATGTTAAGGGGGTGTATTGGGAGAATATCTTTGGAGTTACAGATGTATCGAGAAAATTCAATTTATTTTCCATTTAGGATATGAAACGTGTCTTACTTTTGTCAAATCATTAATAAATATTTTATTTTAATATTAGGTGAGAGAGTGATTTGATAAAAAAATAAGACACGTGTCACGTTGCGAGGGGAAGATGCAGTGAAAATTTGGTGCATCTAGAGTACTAAAGAAATTTTTGTGTATTGGATTGAGATTTTAATGGATTATTTTGGGACAAAAAATCCATCGGTATTCAATTAGGATTTTAAAATATTGAATTTTTTTTTGGTGGTATTCGATTAGGATTTTAAAAGATTATTTTAGAGTCTGTCCAAATCCCGTGGTATTCAATTATGATTTTAAACAAAGGAAAAATAATGTTGTAGTATTAAAAAATCTGACGATGTAAGTGAATTTTCTATTGATGTGGATTTCGTGAGATTTTTTAGTGAGAAATATAAACATGATACTTCTCTCACAATCTCACCTTAACCCCTAGGATTTTTTGAGATTTCTCTATTGCAATGTTTCTTCTTCTTTTGGCGACTCGATCAAAATCGGGTTTTGCCATGAGAGCTTCGTCAAAGCTCAAAAACAATAAAATTTTGACCGATTTTCATAACAAAATAACCCAGAAATAACAAACCAACAAGATTCTAATCTAATTCAACTCAAAAATAACATATTTTTGAGAGATTTTTGAGAGCTTTTAGAAATTTAAAAAATGATTTTTCAAGTTATGAGTTACGATTTTTCTTGGCACAAAAATGATTTTTCAAGCTATGCGTCGCAATTTTTCTTGGAACAATAGGGGAACATAAACCCCAAAATCAATTTTCGTTTTACATCAATGAAATGAGATCGATTTAAAGAAAGATTGAAACATTATAATATGAACTTTATATTTCGTAACAATACATTCGCGAATGAAATTCCTTCGCCATAGGAAATAATTTCAAATAATTTTCGTGTCAATAGGTCACTAAAAACTTATGTTTCAAAAGCCCCAAAGCAATTTAAGTGTTCAATGTATCATTAAGATACATCAAATTATTGATTGAGAAAATTATATTAGATTTTTCATTTTTCACTAATATCATTGCATTTCTTTTATGGCTTTAATGTTTCTAAAGTGAATGTAGATAAGTTATCTACATTTTCTCCCAAAACGACGTCGTTTTAGGTTGAAAAGTTAAAAAATTATAATGAAAAAGACTATTATAACCCTAAAATAAATTATAATTACAAAAATACCTTGATTTCCGCCTCAAAACGACGTCGTTTTGGGCTCACTGCAGATAAGTTATCTACATTCACTATAAAAAAATCGAACCCTTCTTTTATTGACTCTTGTAAATGGGAAATGTTATATAGGAATAAAGTTTCTAAAGTTACTTTAAAAAAATTTGTTTGATGTTCATCAAAACGACATAGTTTTGGAGTTGAAAGATTAAAAAATTAGAATGATAAAGACTATTATAACCCTGGAGTAAATTAAAATTATAAACACACCATGACTTTTGCCCCAAAACGACGCTATTTCGGTGAACATTAAGCAAATTTTTCTAAAGTAACTTTAGAAAAAATGAACCCATGTTATATTTACAAACTTTTTGTTTACAAACTCAACTATATATTTTCGGGAATAGACTCGATGTGCATGATAACCTTTCCGGAATGATTTTTTTTTTTTTAATTTATGTTCCCAGCAATAGAAATGGATAGAAAATTCGTTTGGTAAGATTGGTTTAATTTTTTGTTCCCGAGATGAACCGATTTAACGTTTGTGTCGGGGAACAAAAAAAAAAAAGAATCAAAAAATTTCTGCTTTTTTGTTCCTGTACACGAAATGAGAAACACTTGTCTCTCTCAATCACTCTCCACCATTACTATCACCACCACCACCACAACCATAATTTTGACAAGACCATTCCACCATCATTACTGTCATCGTCACCACCATCACCACGACGACGACGACACCACCATCACCACCACCACTGTCACCAATCACTACAACAATTATTGCAGCCACTATCGTTACCACCACCGCCACTACCATCACCACGCCATCGCCTCAACTACTTCTGTCACCACCACCACCATGTCATCACCATCGCCGCCACTATCATGGTAGCCACTGCCATCACCACCACCACTACTATCACCACTCCACCGCCGCCGCCACACCATATGGAATAGAATTAGCAAGTTACGGTAATCTTTTTTTATGCTTAATAGACAAAATAATTTTATTATATTATTTGTTATGTTATCAAAGAGTGTGTGTTAGAGAGATACAAAAATTATAAAATAATTAATGTTATCACACATATGTGGTGCTTATCAGAAACTGTTTCAAGTTATAAAATAATTGTTTTCCTTTTAAATTATACAAAATCGTGTCATTTATAATATAATTTGTAAGAGTTACACAAAAAATTTGTAAATATAACCCACCTCCTTTTAATTTAAATTTTAAATAAAAAATACTAATTTTAACTAAAATGACCATAATTTAAAAATTACAAATATTTTTCCACAAATCTTAATTCCATCAATCTATAAATCTTGATTGAAATTAAAGTCTTTAAAGTATATATATATATATATATATATATATATATATATATCAAAATAGTCATTTAAGATCCTAATGCAATACACCTTCCGTAATTGTAGGAATAGAATTAGCAAGTTACGGTAACGTGATTAGCTGTTAGCTAGAATAAGGTAGACAAAATAATGGATCTGTTTCATATTCACGCTTCATGCCCAAAGAGTGTGTGTTAGAGAGATACAAAAATTATAAAATAATTAATTAAGTCTCACCCAATGTGGTGCTTATCAGACTGCTTTCAAGTTATTAGTGTAAGGGATTGGTGTTTGTCCTTTTAAAGGATATAAAATCGTGTATCTCAAGTGAGAGAAAGAGATACACAATGAAAATCATGGGAAAAAAGTGGGATTTTTTAATTTAAATTTTAAATAAAAATACTAGTTTTAATTAAAATGACCATAATTTAAAAATTACAAATATTTTTCCACAAATTTTAATTCCATCAATCTATTAATGACAGACTGAAATTATCATCGAACTATATATATATATATATATATATATATATATATATATATATATCATGATCATTTTACACCAATTACATTCTTAATCTTATAATATTCCCCATATATATGAAAAAATGTGTATCATTTTATATAATGTAAAGTTGTGTCATTTTAAGAGAGAGAAAACTTTTATAGATATAGAGATACAAAAATATATATATATATATATATTATATATATATATATATATATATATATATATATATATATATATTGTTCATGTGTTGGTTCCTCCAAGAATATATAAATCCGTGTATTGATTTATGAAAGCAGAGGGATGATTCTTGGATGCAGATTCAAGTTCTGTTTGATAATCTACTCAATATTAACCATAAGGATAAGGCCAATTCTTTTCTGGAATTTTAGGTTCCGTTGGGGACTGCTTTTAGAAGTCTGAAGTTTGAACAGAGCAAATATTATCATGTAAACCTCCGATTTTTTAACATTGTACAGCTTTCCACACACAAATCATGCCCCATTTTCGGAGAAGATAAACTAACAGAAGTACAGAAAAGTGATAATAGTTTTTCTTTCCGCACTGTACTAAGAACTCTTCACCAATCATTAGTTCTGCTAATTAGAAAATGCCCTTTACTTTTTCTTTTCTTTAACCGAACAATTTCTGAAATATAATCACTAATAAAGTCACTAGGAGCTAACTTTGTTCATGAAATGGGGAACACAGTCCCTGGAAATACTTTCTCGGATTCACTTCCACTGGATTCTATGATGAACTTTGCCTTGGTTCTACTTTTCATTGCACAGCTATATTGACCAGTGACACGAATCATTCTTCTAAAGGATTGCATGCAATTGCCACACATAAAAAGTTTAATATTAGGCACATCTATGATCTACCACATGAAGCACTCTGAAAGCATGTAAAGAATTTTGGGATACACCACCCCAAAAGCTAGCTCAAATGGTGGGAGTGTCCAAGGCCTTATAAAGGTCACATTAGTTGTTCATCCAACCAATGTGGGACTATATATCTCAACACGCCCCCTCACACGAGAGCCCATTGGGCTTGAAGAGTGGATAATGCAACAGACCCAACCTACCTGTGCCAAGAGAGTCCACAAGAGAAAGTGGGGAACAACGAGACTTTGATACCATATAAAGAACCTTAGGATAAAAGTTGATGGATCATGGGGGTGGTTAGTAGTTTAGTAATAGTAACTTGTCTTAATTAAGCATAATTGAAATTTTGTATTTGAGGATAATCTTTTTCCCTGTCATGATCATCTTCTTCAAAGAATTATTAAAAAAAATGTTTGGAATCATAATTATGACAAGCACAACAAAATTTGTTCACAAACAATGTAAAAAACAAAAATACTCTTTAACCAACCTGTGTGGTAATTTTATGTTATTATACTAGTGATGATTAGTTTATAAAATTGCACTACATTTTTATTTTTATTTTAATTTTCATGGGCAACTTGTCTTGATTGATTATCTAAAAAGCTCTATGACCACCATTATACTTAGTATGACCTAAAGTGTCAACGTTAAGAGGAGATAAAAAATGTCCGGCTATCCAAATATTTTTCCTTATTATCGGAGGAAAACTTTATATTATAGATGTAATCAACAATAATTAAAGGATAGCTATCTAGTTAATTAAAGGATAGCTATCTAGTTAAGTGGTTATTGTCAGATTCCATGATCTAATGATTGATTATACTCATGATTAGATTAGAATTTATGTCCCCTTGTTTGAACTCTCCAAGAATATTGAAATCTGTGTATCGATTCCTATTTAGATCATAAACCTTCCAACCGAACCAAATTGAAAGCTTCCTTGAAAAATTAATGTGACAGATTTTCATGGGTCACTTAATGAAACCATGTGTCTTCATTAATCATTTGCAATCTGTTACTAAGCCTTACTCGATGTTGGATCAAATAAGCACTTCTGACAAGTTTTCCAAGCACAACAATTATATTCTCTTTCTTACCTTCAAATGTCCTCCAACTTCCACTCAAATTGGCAATTTTCGTACTTGCAATCCCAAGATAAGATTTTCTTGCTTGCTTCAGATTATACTCAATGTGATATACAAAACAAGAGTTGAAGGTGATGAAATATACCTCCATAAATGTCGGATAAGTGAAAGTCTTACTCTACCTACCAAACAGTAAGGAAATACAAAATCCATTTACCTATTTTGTTGTGATGATGCATTATTTAAAGAAAATGGCTAGCTAGGGTGTAAAAGAACCGTTTCATCTATAAATTTAAGTCGAAAAGTGAAAGTCCCATCAACTTTTTTTTTTTTTATATTATATCTTTGTAACACACTCTATTACATGAGAGCCATTCGGCTTCAATTATGGATATTGCATAAACTCATATTTTGATTCTATTTTATGCCGCACAAGTTTGTACCTATGTTAACTTAATTCCATTAGAACATAGGAGCAGTGAGGATTGAATTTGTAATCCTGTGGTCACGTATCATGTAAAAGAACTATTTCAACCCAATAGCTCAAGTTGTTAAGTAAAGACCCATCAATAAATTTTTTATATTTCTCTAACATACACCTTTTGGGTTTGAAATATGGATATTGCACATTTTTTTTTTATTCAACCTTGTGTCAACTTAATTCTTCTAGAAAGTGTGGGCAGTAAGGATTGAAGTCATAACTCCGGGGTCACCTTGGCTCCTCTACTAGAAAGTGGGAGAGATGAGGATTGAACTCGTAACCTGTGGTCACAAATCTGATAGTATTTGATATCATGATAAGCAACTAATTCTAACCATAAACTTAAGCTGTTAATTGAAGCTTCATTAATTATTTTCTTTATATTTCTCTCATATAGGGGTTGATCAATTATGGAAAATAGTTTTCACATTGTTTTGTATAGACTCTCAAACAGATATTCTTGCTTTGCGGGTAATTTCCTGTTTTGAAATCTTCCCTCGAACTCTTAAGGAATGCAACTGTGAATTTGATTTTGGGTAAAAATCACATGGATTGGAACATGAGAGAATTGCACAAATTAAAGGATGACCAACACTTTCCTTAATGTATGGTTATTGTCTCCTTACTGTAAGGTTCATTGCATCCAAATATTTAAAGAAAATGACTTTTATCATAAATAAAAGTTTGAATGTTAGGACATTGGTCTAATTACGGGCATTTAGTCAGAAAAAATAGCATGAAATTCTTGTAGTATAGAGTGCTTAATAATTAATATATGTACATATATTTTGGTAAATTGACTACTTTATTTATGTCAGCAATTACCAGAACCGTATCCCAAAAAAACATGATATCTTTTGAATATCAATCAATGCTTCTTTTTGTGCAAGTTGAATGAAAATTGATGGCATGCCATTTTTATCCTTCTCATAGGCTCCTATTCAACTTTCTATTGGAAATTCTCTCTCTCTAAAGATAAAGCAGAAAGATGTTTCTTTGAATTTAATATCACGTCACTAAACATACAATCAATCTGCTAATAAGAAACCACACCTTTTGCTCCTTTTTCTTTGGGGTTGCTTTTTTCTAAGCTAACTTGACCAGTCAAACTCAAAAGTGACGAAGTGCATGCAACCATAACAAAACATAAAAACATTTCAAATTTGGCTCATGTTATGAAGTTAAGAACCATGTGAGATTGTTATTAGAAAAATCAGAAACCAACTTCTAGGATCATGTGGTGGTGACTTGATTTTCCTTTTAAATTTGTGTAAGCTTATAACTTATTTAAACATTTTGTCCTATGATGTACCATTTGTGGAAGAATAAAAGAAAATTTAAGCTCCGAATCTTATACATAACATCCAAAACAAAGATGAGGGTCAAATACACAAAACATTGGAAGAAGTTATATTCATGCTATTTTACCACTTTTGTTGTAGTTCCTTCCTCTATTATCAGAAATCTTTATATTACATTGTATATCATGCAACCAAAATGATCAATGGGAAAAAGAAGGTGGGGTCATAAAAATTTTGTTCCTGTTGCTGAAAATGTTGCTGAAAATGCATAAATAAATAAGGGGACGGATCCATTTACAATTTGTTTTACAAATTACACTATGTTTTCTAGGGAGAACATAGTGTAATTTGTAAGAGTTTGTAAATAAAAAAGTTTGTAAATATAACCTGCCAAAAAAGAATGCTTAAATTGGAATAACAGGATAGATTATGATTACGATTGAAGATTTTATGTCCCTTTTTGATTCAGGATAACAAGCCAAATTACTTGATTTAAATAATCATCTTAGAAGTTGACAAAATAGCAAGCGGCAATTTCCTTGGAATTGAGTATTTAATTTACTTTCGGCATCGATCATTACACTTTGCTGAGCTTGATCATGTCGTCATTTTTGTCCTTAACGATAACGCTACTCTATTTTCCTTACATTTTTATAAGCCATAAATACCTTAATACAACGAGCTTAGACCAATAATTATTGGGGACCGAAGAAAATGACATGTCATGTTTCTGTTAGAGAACAATAAAATCATTAAAAAAACTCTCACCCAATATTTTAAGATTTTGGATTAAAGTGTTATTTCATGCTAACGGAGCTTTAGTGACCATAAAGTCACGAGTTAGATCTCACTGCCTGTCGAGAAATAGTAATTTGCATATATTGTATCCTCAGCATTGAGGTGTATTTATACACAGCGAACAATGGTTCTAGAATAAATTTAAAACAGAGAATATTAACAAACTAACAACTTCCTAATATTCCTATTTCTATCAAATGATTTCAGATTACAACAAACTTTTAAATTTGGAATCCAAATCTTCTCTTCAACACTCTCCCTCAAGTTGGTACATGGATATCTATCATGCCCAACTTGTTAATTGCTTCTTCAAAGGCTTTACTGGATACGGCTTTGTCAATACATCTGCAACTTGATCTTCATATTTAACAAATGGAAGTTGTACTATCTGTTGGTCCAATTTCTCTTTGATAAAATGTCTATCTACCTCCATGTGTTTGGTTCTATTATGTTGTATAGGATTGTGAGCTATTTCAATGGCTGCCTTGTTATCGCAGTAAAGCTTCATTGGTTCGTTGTAGTTGATCCCAATATCTTGAAAGACTTTTTTTATCCATAGTAGTTAACAAATTCCATGAGCCATTCCCCTGAATTCTGCTTCAGCACTTGACCTTGCCACTACCTTCTACTTTTTACTACTCCAAGTAACTAGGTTTCCCCCAACAAAGGTAAAGTATCCAGATGTTGACTGTCTTGTAGTTTTGTCTCCAGTCCAATCAGAATTAGTATATCCTATAATGGATACATTTTGGTTTTTTTGAAAAAATTAGTCATTTTCCAGGCGTTCCTTTCAAGTATCTGAGAATTCTATATACTGCATTCATATGGTCATTACTTGGGGAGTGCATGAACCTACTCACAACACCTACAGAATAAGAAATATCAGGTCTAGTGTGTGATAGGTATATTAATTTTCCAACCAATCTTTGGTACTTGTCAATATCATTCTTTATTTGGTTAGGATAAATTGCAAGGGTATGATTCATTTCTATTGGAGTGTATACTGGTTTACAAGCTAGCATTCCAATTTCAGTCAACAAGTCAAGCACATATTTTTTCTAAGATAACAATATACCTTGATCAGATCTGGCTACTTCGATGCCTAAAAAATACTTCAGCTGACCCCAATTTTTCATTTCAAATTCGGTTGCTAGTTGGGCTTCTAATGCTTGCATCTCTTCTGTATCATCACCAGTCAGTACAATATCATCAACATAAACTATTAGAATTGTTACCTTGTTATTTTGCTGTTTGACAAACAAAGTATGGTCAGAATTGCTTTGTTTTTATCCAAAAAATTTCATAGCAAGAGAGAATCGGCCAAACTAGGCCCTTGGGGACTGTTTTAGTCCATATAAAGCTTTCTTCAATTTACATACTACATTTCCCTTCAAGGAACCATAACTCATACCTGGTGGGATGTCCATATACACCTCCTCCTCCAAATCTCCATTTAAGATGGCATTCTTTACGTCAAATTGCTTCAAGGGCCAATTTTTTTGGGCTGCTATGGATATTAGGATTCAGATGGTGTTAAGTTTGGCTACAGGTGCAAACGTTTCTTGATAATCAATTCCAAACTTTTGTGTGCACCCCTATGCAACCAACCTTGCTTTATATTGATCCAAGCTGCCATCACACTTGAGTTTCAAGGTGAAGAACCATTTGCAACCTATACTCTGTTTTCCTGTAGGTAGATGAACTATATCCCAAGTAGAATTCTTTTGTAGGGCTTCCATTTCTACTTCCATGGCTTCTTTCCATATTTAGTGACCATAAAGTCACGAGTTAGATCTCACTGCCTGTCAAGAAATGGTAATTTGCATATATTGTATCCTCAACCTTGAGGTGTATTTATACACAGCGAGCAATGGTTCTAGAATAAATTTAAAACTAGAATATTAAGAAACTAAATACAAACTAACAACTTCCTAATATTCCTATTTCTATCAAATGGTTTCAGATTACAACAAACTTTTAAATTTGGAATTCAAATCTTCTCTTCAACACTCCCCCTCAAGTTGGTGCATGAATATCTATCATGCCCAACTTGTTTATTGCTTCTTCAAACGCTTTGCTGGATATGGCTTTTGTCAATACATTTGCAACTTCATCTTCAGATTTAACAAATGGAAGTTGTACTATCTGTTGGTCCAACTTCTCTTTGATAAAATGTCTATCTACTTCCACGAGTTTGGTTCTATCCTGTTGTACAGGATTGTGATCTATTTCAATAGCTGCCTTGTTATCGCAGTAAAGCTTCATTGTAGTTGATCCCAATATCTTGAAGGACTTTTTTTATCCATAGTAGTTCACAAATTCCATGAGCCATTGCCATGAATTCTGCTTCAGCACTTGACCTTGCCACTACCTTCTACTTTTTACTCCTCCAAGTAACTAGGTTGCCCTCTACAAAGGTAGAGTATCCAGATGTTGACTGTCTTGTAGTTTTTTCTCCAGCCCAATCAGAATCAGTATATCCTATAATGGATACATTTTGGGTTTTTTGAAAAAATTAGTCATTTTCCAAGCGTTCCTTTCAAGTATCTGAGAATTCTATATACTGCATTCATATGGTCATCACTTGGGGAGTGCATGAACCTACTCACAACACCTACAGAATAAGAAACATCAGGTCTAGTGTGTGATAGGTATGTCCATATACACCTCCTCCTCCAAATCTCCATTTAAGATGGCATTCTTTACGTCAAATTGCTTCAAGGGCCAATTTTTTTGGGCTGCTATTGTATTAGGATTCGGATGGTGTTAAGTTTGGCCACAGGTGTAAACGTTTCTTGATAATCGATTCTAAACTTTTCTGTGTACCCCTTTGCAACCAGCCTTGCTTTATATTGATCCAAGCTGCCATCAGACTTGAGTTTCAAGGTGAAGACCCATTTGCAACCTATACTCTGTTTTCCTGTAGGTAGATGACTATATCCTAAGTAGAATTCTTTTGTAGGGCTTCCATTTCTACTTCCATGGCTTCTTTCCATTTTGGATCAGCTATTGCATCCTGCACCTTCGTAGGAATACATATACTAGATAATTGATTAGTAGCTAATGCATATGATTCAGATAATTTTCTTGTTGACACATAATTTTCAATTGGGTTTTTGATGGAGGTATGTCGGTTAGGTTCATATAATTTTCTGGGAATTCCCTTTGTAACTCTCTCTCATCTTCTTAATATAGGAGTAGATTGTGTAGGAATAGAGGAATCAAATGTAGAGGAGTTTGGATCAGAAATTACCTCATTTTCCATGTGATGTGCAGTGTTTGAGACATCCAGAGAAGGTGGCTCAGTTATGAGTGTTAAGATTTGGGAGTCTTGTGTGTCATTCATATCATCTCTTTCAGCTTCATGGAGTCTTGGACCAAAGACAGGAGCTTTGGTATTTTGTAAACTTGTTGAAAGTTCAACAGAAACTTCTCCTCCATAGTCAATCTCCCCTTGAGGAGAAGAGGGTAAAGCTCCCCCTGAATAAAAGGGCTCGGACTCCTGAAAAGATACATCTAAAGTAACATATATTTTAAGAAGGCATGGATCATAACATCTATAGCCTTTTTGTACCTCAGAATAATCCACAAAAATACATTTCTTTGCACATGGGTCCAATTTATTTCGAAGAACCTTAGGGACATGAACATAGGCTACACATCCAAATACACGGGGTTCAAGATTTGGGCAGTGGGGAATAGAGAAGAATGATTCCAATTTTTGTTGTGGAGTAAGAAAATTAAGAGCACGAGAAGGGGTGCGGTTAATCAAATAGGCAGCAGAAATTACAGTCTCCCCCCAATAATGTCTAGGAACATCCATGCCAAACAAAGATGCACAGACAACCTCAAGAAGATGTCTAATTTTACGCTCAGCAAGGCCATTTTGTTGGGGTGTGTATGGGCAGGAGGTTTGGTGTTTAATGCCATGAGTGGTAAGATATTCTGTGAAGTGGGAGTTAAGGTATTCAGAGCCATTGTCAGATTGGAGAGTACGAACAGAAGACTAAAATTGTGTATGAACTGTATTGCAAAAAACTTTGAAGGCAGCAAAAGCACCATTTTTATGAGATAAAAGAGTAATCCATGTCATACGGGTACATTCATCAATAAAGGTAATATAATAGAGTTTTTTTGGAAAGAGAGGGAATTTTCGCAAGTCCCCAAATATCTGTGTGTACAACTTCAAAAGGAATTGAGCTTTTATTTATACTTGGGAAATAAGGGATTTTGTGGCTTTTTGCCAATCCACAAATAGCACATTGAAATTGAGACACTTTAACTGAAGAAAACAAATGGGGAAACACCTTATGAAGATAACTAAAAGATAAATGTCCTAATCTACGATGCCATAACCAGATTTGAGAAAAAGCCTTGGAGTCAGAAAGAGAGGTACAGGTCCGAGAGATAGAGGGAGAGATGTTGCGGTTGAGATCCAAGTAGTAAAGGTCACCAATCTTAATGTCATAACCAAGCGTCTTCTGTTGGAGGATGTCCTGAAAAAGGCAGTAAGAGGGAAAAAAAGTAACACAACATATAAGATCAGATGTTAGGCGACACACGGATAAAAGATTGAATTCCAGGAGGGTACCCATAAAATAGAGGAAAATGTTAACTCAGGAGATAAAGAAATAGAACCTTGTCCAGAAACTGGGGAGGTACCTCCATTGGCAGTGGATATAAAAGGTTTAGAACAAGATTGGAAAATTGACAGTAAAAAAGAGTCTCGAACCATATGGTCAGAAGCTCCAGTATCAATAATCCATGTAGTATTCATAGAATGAGTAGAAAAAGCAAGAGACTTACCCAAGATGCTGCTCTGGACGACATTGGCACGGGGACTTGGGGACGCATCATCAGTAATAGTGAGATTTGCTTTAGGAGAGATCTTCTTCCGAGGACATTTAGTGAAGTCCCACCAATCAAGATACCCAATTAGCTCATAGCAGAGTTGCTTGGAATGACCAGAGTCTCCAAAATGAGAGCAAAGGTAGGAAGAATACTTGTGGGGAGGTGTATTATCCCGGCGAGGTCTGGAAGGTTGAGAAGAGTTGGTGCGAGGTTGATGAGTGAGAAAAGCAGAGGCATCAGAAGGAGGTTTCAGATTATTCATGGTATGGCGTTGTATGGAATCACGCCTCACAAAAGCATAAGAACTCTCCATGTCTAGTTAGGGATCTTTGTGAAGTATTTCACTACGTACCTGATCAAATTCAGAGTCAAGACCAGCAAGAAAGATGTGGACCCGTAAGCGAGAAAGAGCTGAGTGCTGCTGAACAAGATGAACAACAGACTCAGATGAAGAGGTACGGTGGTCAATTTCTTGGAAGATGGCTAATAGTTCACAGTAATAGGTTGCAAGAGGACGTCTGAGTTGCTTTGTGGTGAATGACCTTTGGTTAAGATCAAAAAGACATGACTCATCGGAACCATCGTAGAACGTTTTTGAAGCAGCTTCCCAGATTTCGCATGCAGTTTCCAAGCGAATGAATTGTTGCATCAGGCTAGGGCTCATAGAGTCGATTAACCAACTTTTGACTCGTTTGTTGTCTGTGATCCATGAATCAAATGAGGGGTCACTTGGGTTCGGTTTTGGGTTGTCAGCGGTGAGAAAACCGAATTTATTATGGGCCCCAATTCTCATTTCCATGAGTTGTGACCAAAGGGGGTAGTTTGATTCATCAAGAATAACGGTCAGAGGAAGAGAGGAATGATCTTGGCGGATAACAATGTTCTATGTTGGTGGTGGAAGGGTTGAGGACGATGGGGGGAATAGTTTCCGAATTTTGGGGAGAAGTGTGGTCCATGGCTACGATGAGGAAATTAAGGTTCTGAATATGAAATTAGGAAGAAAAAAAATTGGGAAAAAGAATTCTGAAGGAAACCAAATTCAGGTATGGGTCGGGTTGCCAATGTTAAAAGGGTGGGTAGGGGAGGGTAGAAGAAATGGTATTGCCCACGCTAAATTTTTTTTGCCCAGGATCACGAGAAGTAGAACCAAATTCTGAAAAAATGGTATGAGTGGGTAAAACCAAATTCTTAAAAAAATGTTTTTGCCCAAGATCAGAACAACGCTCTTGATACTATGTCAAGAAATGGTAATTTGCATATATTGTATCCTCAGTCTTGAGGTGTATTTATACACAGCGAACAATGGTTCTAGAATAAATTTAAAACAGATAATATTAACAAATTAAAAACAAACTAACAACTTCCTAATATTCCTATTTCTAACAAATGGTTTCAGATTACAACAAACTTTTAAATTTGTAATTCAAATCTTCTCTTCAACACTGCCCTGCCCCTATTTTCTAGTGGAATTAAATAAGTACAAGGTAAATAAAAAATTTGGCCTGTGTAATATCCACGGTTCAAGGGCAAAGGGTTCTTGCATAAGAGGATGTGTTAGAGAATAATATAAACCATTATAAAGATTCCCACCCAACACCTTAAAATTTTGGGTTGGAGTACTTCTTTAGAGTTTCAACCATTCCACAATTGTCAAAGTCATTTCCATTCAAAGGTTCAGCTTTAGTGCCCAACATAATTGTCATGCTGCATGCATATACCCCTCCCTGGATCATTCAACGGACACCAAGTTGAAGAAAGGAGCATTTCTCATATTATGAGATTGTCAAAAAGTAGATACACACAAACTGAAATAATAATTTCTTCCATTCATTCGTTCGTTCATTTCTTTTTCATTTCTTTCATTTGTTCATACTTTCCCTCTTCAATTGAGGTCTTTATATACAAATACCCTAGTAACGTTTATTCTAACTTTCAATTTACAACGTATAACTGAAATATTAAATTACAATTTTAATACAGAAACGTATAACAGAAAGATTAATTGAGAACAGATTTGAATTCAAACATCAAATTCAAATTTCAATTCAACACTCCCCCTCAAGTTAGTGCATGGATGTCAATCATGCCTAACTTGCTAATTGCTTCTACAAACATTCTTCCAGACATCGCTTTGGTCAGTACATCTGTCAACTGATCTTCAAGCTGGAATGAACATCAGCTAAGGAAGGAAAGGCTGGGATGGACATCAGCCACCAAATATAAACGGTGCTGGGATGGGCATCGACAAAATCAAATGTTCTGAAATGAACATCAGCAACATGAACCATGCTCCCCCTGAATAGGAAGCGAAGAAGATGAAAATACGGTCGGAAGAAACAAGATTTGGAAGTGGTTCGGTTCGAAACTGGTTCGGTTCGGAAGTGGTTCGGTTCGGAGGTGGTTCGGTTCGGAACTTGTTCAGTTCAAAACTGTTTCGGTTCGGAAGTGGTTCGGTTCAAAACTGGTGGTTCGGTTCGATTGGAAACGGTACGGTTCGGTTCGGAAATGGTTCGGTTCGGAAATGGTTCGGTTCAAAAACGGTTCGATTCGGTTCAAAAAGGTTCGATTCGGGAGTGGTTCATTTGTTGTTCGGAGTGGCCTTTCTCACCACAATGAGAGCAGGTGTACGAAGGCTTGTCGTTACGGTTGCGGCCAGAAGATGGAGAAGGTCCTGAGTGAGGTGGATGTGTGAGAAGGGCAGCACCATCACTGGGCTTAGGATTCCCCAGAGTATGGTGTTGTTGAGCTTCTCTTCGAACATAGGCATAAGAACTTTCAAGATCCAATCTGGGATCTTGACGTAGAATAATGTTTTAGGGAACATGAAGGGAGTTGGAGTTTTCAAAAGCAGAGTTGGCCATTGAAGAAGAAAAGGAACAATACGAAGAAAGGATCAGAACTCTGCTCTGATACCATGTCAAAAAGTAGATACACACAAACTGAAATAATAATTTCTTCCATTCATTCGTTCGTTCATTTCTTTTTCATTTATTTCATTTGTTCATACTTTCCCTCTTCAATTGAGGTCTTTATATACAAATACTCTAGTAACGTTTATTCTAACTTTCAATTTACAACGTATAACGGAAATATTAAATTACAATTTTAATACAGAAACGTATAACGGAAAGATTAATTGAGAACAGATTTGAATTCAAACATCAAATTCAAATTTCAAATCAACAGAGATGCTATTTTAAAAGACTGATATACTGAAACAAATAAGGACTGAATGCTAACCATTAAAATGTTGAAATCATAACCAGCCTCAGCTAGATCCATAGAATACCAAATTCTCCAACTTGAATCTGTAGCACACATCATGCACAACATATGGATTCATATCCATGTTAGCTGTCATCAGTTAGTGAAACTCATTTAGACCCAAAAAAATTGTTGTAACTTTGGGAACGGATTTCACAAACAATAAACGAATTTCCACAACAAGAAAGCTAAAAGAAAGCATAAAGAAGATGACACCAGAATTTTACAGGTTCAGAAACTCAGTATTAGTGAGTTTCCTACGTCCTAGGGCCTAAAGAGGGTTAAACGCCCTCTGATATGCAATTTATTCAAGATTAACAAGAAAGATAGAGGTTCACAGTATACAATAATAGCTATACAGAACATGCAGTTGAAGAACCTAAACTTCTTAAGAAATTAAACAACAAGACAAACAGATCTTGAGTTAACACTCAAGATTAGAAACGGTAAACAACAAATGATATTATAAAGATGAAAGAGACTTCCCAATCTTCGCAATATAGCATAGGAAACGTTGTTCCCATGTCAGGACCTCCAAGCTGAACACACAAGCTTCACAGGACCACCTTGCAGATTATCTTCTCCACCGTTTAAAACACCAATCACAAAATTGCACCGATCAAAGTAACCGTCTTGTTGAGATGAACAAGATTCATCAAAGCATCATAGCCTAATTCGTAGTGTTTCGCTCAGTGTTTGTTCAAAACACACTCAAACCGAAAACCCTAGCAGAGCGTTTTCTTTCTAGAAGGTTCATCAGAAAATATCAAGAAATGAATGTGTCTCACGCTCAGCACAAAGCCAGCACATGTACCACTAAACTGTCACACTAAAACGTCACCGTTTTAGATGTGTTGCTATTGTGGACATGGGCCCAAACTTCAGCTGATATGAGAAAGAATCATAATGGGCTTGGACAAAATTTTGGCCCACAGACATTTGCAGATCAAACCAATATGAATCATCCCACCAAAGTCAACAGAAAGAGAGACAAGTTAGATACATGTATATGGTTTAGGAAATACATATAAATCTATATACTACAAAAATAAAATAAAATGAATAATCATGATTTTAGGATGTTCCAACCAGAAACCATTTCTAACAATGCAGTAAATTTCTTTATGCTACTTTTTTTTTACCTTACTATGTAAACATCTCTTTACTATGAGTGCAGATAAATCAGAAACATCCGAGACAGTTTTTCCAGCACGCTACTGAACACATCCTTAACCATCTAGGGACCAAGCTTGTCACTGAGAAGGATGAGAATTACATGACAAGAAGAAATCTTTGTTTGTGAAATGGGGAACAAGGACTCTTCCACTAAATTCTATGGTAATCTTTGTTAGTTTTTGTTTTTTCATTAGCTGACGTGACCAGTCAAACTTCTTCCAAAATGTATGCAGCTGCAAGTGCTACAAATATTTTGCATTAGGTCCATGTATCTACATGAAAAACTGAAATGGTCAATTTCAAAATATATAATTCAAGCAGCATCAAGGATCATGTGGTAAGTAATTGATTTGTCTTATTTAAGCTTACATAAGTTCTGTAATTTATTAATACAATTTAATTTGTCCTATTATCTTATTGAACATGAGTAAAAACTACATACCATGTTGATATGATCTTTCTTTATTCATTTGACTTTGCTCTTGTATCCATTCATTATGAACAAAAGCTGATTAGATAGATAACAATCACAGAAGTGGTTGTTGTGGCAGTGATTCCTCTCATAAACAGATAATAAAAAATCCCCTTAAACATGAAGGGGATTTTGAGGGGACAAGAAGGGCGACCAAACTAAAATAACTTTAGGTATGTGATCGCTGACTCTAATCTATGTTATGATCTAATGATTAAATGTTATGAGGATGATTGGAGAAGATTTTGTGTCCACTTTGTTTGATTCTCCATTAAGATCATGGATTTGATAACAAACCAAATCCCTTTAATCATACATACAACATCAATACCAGAAGAGAAAAAAAGCTCAACATGCAACTTCAAGTGATCTTAAAGCCCGGTTGAGAAGTTGTTATTATAGAGGTAGTAGGATCCTTTGATACCAGTGTCAAATTTTAAATTTGACACCTCACCTGAGAGCCATTAGATCAAAAAAGATCAATGACTCTGATTTTTAAGCATATGACAACATTGATCTTTGTTAATCTAACAGCTCTCAGATGAGGTGTCAAATTTGAAATTTGACACCTCATCTGAGAGTCGTTAGATCAAAAAAGATCAACGACTCTGATTTGTAAACATGTGACACCATTGATCTTTTTTTATCTAACGGTTCTCAGGTGAGGTGTGAAAGGATCTGCCTCATATATATATATATATATATATATCTGTGTGTGTGTGTGTGTGTGTGTGTGTGTGTGTGTGTGTGTGCGTGTGTGTGTGTGTGTGTGTCAGCAGCAATATTGGAGTTGAGAATGCATGCTAGCTTGTTTTGGCCACAGAGTCCCTGGTTGCCCCAGGAACATGTTAAGTTCTCTATTGTCCATTGACATTAATAAGCCTGCACTTCAATACAATGAATTTAGACAAAAAGTTATATCTCTTCTGTTTCATTGTTCATGTAAGGGGCAAGCCATGTTCACTAGTATCAATCTGCTAACATATAAAGAGACATTCATCCCCAAATTGGTGATGAATATATTTGCACAACAACGTTCAGAAAATGAGAGGCTCAATCTTACGTTAAATGGTAGCTTTAAGCATTTTCCTAGTTGATGTCCCACCATTCATAAAGTGATTTTAATTACATCACCATTTGAAGTTATAAGACAGAGAAAACATGTAAATATTATATTAGATTGTGTTCCTTTTTTTTAAAAAAAAGAAAAAAGTCTGCACCATCTTTTTTTAATATCAGTCAAAAAAATATGCAGAACCAGATGATTCTAGCTATTATAATTAATTCTACATTATCTGTTTGTTTGAAGAGTCAAATATCACATGCCTCCATGTGAACAAAACTAGTTTGTTCAAATTATACCACAAACCAATCACCCTAATCACATCTGAAAAATGTCAGAAGTTATTTTTGGGTATGTATCATTGATTTGAAGGTCAAAAAAAATGTTTTGACTATGAAACTGCAAATTCTTGTACAATGTTATCAATGTGCAAGTAACCAATAAAGAAATGGTCAAATTGAGCAAGAAGGGCCTACTTATTCATGTGCAACCATGTGTATGGTTATATACATATTCTTACTCAGCTCAGTCTGACACAAAAACAGTCAAGAAAATTATTGTATATGCTACTTTCTTTAAACTAAACAAAATATCAGTTACAAACGCACTCTCTCTCAACTTGCTTTCTCTTCGTTTCCTGAAACAAAATGTGAAACCTCGGAATATTTTTCGCCTACTTTCTCTCAACGAAGCATTAATATTAATAAGTTCGTAATTGTTTATGTGCAAAATATGTGGTAGGATATTATAACAATCAATTAGGATTGTGTTACTATCAATCAATTTTACTTTTAGATCGATTATTTTGATTCAATGGTTATATTTATTTTCATCTTTTTATGATTAATATGTGAAATCATAATTATATAAAGGTGAAAATAAATATAAAGTATAAAGTATTAAATATGGAGAATCATAACCATATAAAGATGAAAATAAATATAACCGTTGGATCAATATAATCGATCTAACGATGAAATTGATTGGTAGTAACATTTGCAGTAACCCTAATTGGTGGTTATAATATCCTACCCCACAAAATATAAACTAACCAACGTGACAAGAGAAGCAGGCACGAGTACACTATCTTTAAAATGACAAAGATTATGGTGCAGCAGTACTATCATACATAGGATTGAGTTAAATAAATGTCATTAATATCATAAAAATAATCTATAATTTAATTAATCTATCATATATAGGTCTTGATTCATGAAGCTTTTCTTGTTTGTTCTCTAAATATTCAATAAATTTCATTTAGTGATTTACAAAAATGATATATCATAGTTTTAGAAAACCACTAAATGAATGTTGTCGTAGATTGGCATTGGGTTTTTATTCTTTAATTTTTCTTAGGCTCATAGAGCAATAAATAATGAACATATAACATAACGGGCTCTAAATAAGTCCAAATGGCAGTCTGGAGATTAATTCGATCGAGATTATGTATATCAGATTTGTACAATTAAAATACAGCTCGTCCCAAATGGGGCCTATAATTTTTACCTCGATTAGGCCTAACTAAGGTTGGGCCCATAAACTTATTCGACTGTTTATGAAGCAAATACCGAAATTACAAACATGGCCCGGAAAATTACTAAAATATTGCGTTAGTGATTTTTTGTTTTTTTTGGTAATCTTGCGTTAGTGATTTATTCCTCCTCTAAAATATTTCAAATATATTTCAAAATAGTTTAATGTTCTTTTATAAGTTGAAGATAAATTATAAAAAGATTAGATATGCTAATACACGGGCTTTTGTTCCAATAATATTTTTTTCAAACGAACTAAATCATTGATTGTGAAACTTAATATTAAAATATTACTGATTTTGCCGCATTAGTTTTTTTAGACAATATAAACGTGACATAATTTAGGTGAATTGTTCAAATGCAAAAATATGATAGGTTCATCAAAGGTCAAAATTCATAGAACAAGACCCTAATCCACCACGCCCAGAATGAGGTGCGATGTCATCAATCGCGCATTAGAGGGCGCGATGTTACCATCACGCCCAAACCGCCCTCCAGCATAACTTCATAGATAAGAAAGCAATCACCGGAACTAATAAAGATCCACCGCACCATTGAACAAATAAACAGAAGACAGCACCAGCAAAGCTCCTCAATGTTAAAAGCCATATGATAGCAAGCTACTCCTTCTACATACTTCTGCAAACATTATCTCCAAGTCTCCCACAAAACCAATAAGGAGGAATCTCTGCTTTCACCATGAAGAAAGGCATCTCTCCACTATAAATACATATGTGTTAACCCAAAGTACACATTTTCTTCTACATAATAAAACCTGTTTGAACCAAATCTAACTTGAGCGTCGAAGTGTCTTGCAGATACACCCCAATCTTGTTCCATTGAAGACCCATGGGTTAAATCTGCTCCAACTACAAGATGCTCTGACCCAAAACGGTTCTAGGCCATTGGTATAGAGGAAGATCATATGATCGCTCCGGTTGTAAAACCGGTTATGATCAGCACGTAATATATTTATGCGAACTTTACCAATATAATGGTGGGAAAAGTGTTTTTTCTTCAATTCTCTCCTATAACTCAAAACGATATTAATTTTGGACTTGGGAAAAAATTAAAGGGCATTTTAGTAAAAGAAAATTATAAAATAATATCCTCTTTTAAAAAAAAAAATTCCAAAACAAAGTTAATCCCATAAACGGCGTGGTCAGCACTCATATGTGTGCTGGTTTATTAGACAATAGGAATATAATTAAATCGTTCGTTTTAAATATTTTCTTGCTCTCAAAAAATATACTTTTAATTATTTCATATATATATATATATATATATATATATATATATATGTCAATTTAATGCAAATAAATTTTTTGTACAATAAACAAAATTCTTTGTCTTATAATTACTTATATATAAGTTAATAGATCCAAATATAAATTAGTTTTCACACATCTAATTTTCTTAAAATAGATTATACACATAATCCATTTTTACTTTTTTTTTCATATCTAATTCAAGCACAGATAATTATAACGTTCCTCTAAAGTCAAGAAGATTCTAAACATACATATAAGCTTGTAAGTTGTAATCACTATTGAATTAAAAAGAATTAAATTTACGAGACACTATAATTTAAATTCTTCATTTCATTTAAAAAAAATTGAATTTTCAGATAACTACTCACTTATAACGGTTTTGGCACCTTTAGAAGTTTTCTCCTTTTAGGGAAAAAAATTTCAAATAAAATCTATATTGGTAATATATACCTATAGAAGTGTATTATTATTATTATTTTTAAATTAATATAAACTTTTCAAGATATATTTTTACCAAAAACCTCTAATTTTCAACGATTACTTGTTCCACCAACTGTGAGCATGTTGGTGACAAATCATTTTGTGATATGAGTACATTATTATATATAATGTAACTAAGTATCTTTCTAAATAGTTGTTATATTTTGTGGGTGAACTCTAAACAGTCTGTGTACATATTATAAAGTATCTTTTTCCTTATTGAAAAAAAGTATGTTATACTTTTTCCTTGAACTCTCACATGTCTATTCTTCGGTCTTCTTCAACAGTTAAAGAAACCTCCGCAGCTCTTGTATCTTTGGGCCCTCCTCATCTCTCCTTAATATGGGGTTGAATGGCTCATTTTCATTTTTGCATCGGACTCTCTCCCTCAAATGATCCTAACTGCTTCTCGAATTGTACCGTCAAGCACATGTGACATGGACACCATAATCTGGCTCCAATCTTATTCTTGCCATTTGTCTTATGGATAAAAACGAGTAGGAAATGAAAGTAAGTATCACATAAATACCAGGTCCAATGGTTAAGTAACTACATTAATAAGTAATTGGTAATATTTGTTAGGAATTAGTGCGGGTGGTAAAGTCTCTCGTCGGGAAGAGATGGGTTAAGGTACTTGTAAGTGAAATGACTCATAAATTTAATGATTTAAAATCTTGGGTTGAGATTTGGTGCTCAAACCCACTTATTCTACACGTTTAACACATATGATGGTAATTCTCTGGTACCATGGGATCTCGTAGTTATCTAATATATGGTGGTATCAGATTTAATGATTAATGACCATCTTGTGCCAGCCATATGTAATTGGTGGGGCGGGTATTTGGATATGGTAGTTTGTATTTGGGTTTGGCCTAGGACCTATGTTATAGAAGAAAGACCTATCCACTCTTGGTTTGTAACGCCACATATACTTGAAGATGGTGGCGGAGTCAGAAGTAAAAGTCAGCCACGGCCAAAAGATCCACCGGGTAGAATCCAGCCAATGCCAAAATTATATTATTTTTAAAAAGTCAACAAGTACTAAAGTTGTACCATAATTTTTTAAGAAAATTTATATCCTTTTTAAAAATTAGCTCGTGCCAAGGCACCGGCGCATACAAGTGGCTCTGCACTGCTTGGAAAAAACAAACTTTTGCTTGAGGAATAAATGTGTTAAAACATATAAGTAAAAGGGTTTATAAAATTAATATTTTAAAGTTTTGAATTGAGATATAGTGTTCGAGTCCATCTATTATAATAAGTACGTCGCTTAGCTCATTTGATACTACTTCTCCCTTACAATGGACTTTCGGGGTTATCCAACTATATTTTATTTATGAGTTTTATAAGAGTTATGTTGTAGGAAAAATAATTGTGTTATGTTATAGAGATTCGTTTTACATGCCAGAATTTTTTTTTTTTTTGCTGCGGGCCCCACAAAATATTGTGAGTGTACGAACGTTTTTGTGGTCACGTTAAATGATAGATGATAAACCCTTTATTTATAACTAAGTATACATTTGTTTTATATTTTAGTCATGTAGTTTGTGTTAACCTTATGGATAATATTTCTATTTATAAGAGTGCGGGTGTTCCATTGAGTAATTAATTATGTATTTCATTTTTGCCTCCATGTCAACATATTGGTATTAGGTAATTGAGTTCTTAATTCTTGTTGTAATTGGACTGTTGACAAGATTCCTGGGACCACTGACTACGCTATTATGAGGTTATAACCTCTCCGGTGGCCCCCTCGATCTTCTTTTTTTTAAATAAATTAAAAATGAAAATGATTATTTTGGTTTAATGCCTTCTATATTTGCCACATGAGAAAGATGAAAGAAGAACTGCTAGTCGTTCTGTGTTCTTTTTCAGTTAAAAACTTGAAAAAGCCAGAGGAAATCTCTTGGTTTTTTGGCCAATTCACTTTTTTGACACACTTTTTCTTACATTGTTGATGATTGTTCCATTCTGAAATCTGCCCCACTTAGTGACTTAACGTCCAAGATATATGTATACACACACATATTCAGATCACTAGCTAGCTAGGGAACCACAGCAGACAAACTAATAAGACATTTTCTTAGATTCAAATCGCAGTGCAATTTACTGCCACTGGGAAGTGGTCAAATCATTTTGATCATTGATCACACTCAACAAAATGGTCAGGACTTAATTATGAATGTATTCAAATATCAGAGAAAAAAACCACAATCATATAATTGCGTTGCATGGCATCATCATCTATGCTTCATGCACGTATATATATGATATGTACGTTAAAAAATCAATTCAACCTAAAAACTTAAGTCATTAAGTTAGGATTTTTTTAATGGTTTGTATTATACTTTAACACGTCCCCTCACACGAGAGCTACTGAACTTGAAGGTTGAATAATGCACAGGTCCATTTATTTGTACTAAGAAAATTTCACAATAATAAGAAAGTGACAGTGAGGATCGAATTCGGGACACGAGGCTCTAATATCATATAAAGAATCAATTCAATCCAAAAATTTAAACTTTTAAGTGATGGTCTATTTAATAATTTATGGGAAATACATATGTTATGTAACATAATGCAAAACCAATTTCATACACAAACAAACTTTGGTGGGACCCATCATGAAAAAATAAATAAAAATGTTGACATGTTGTTCGATGTGTGAGTATGAATACTTTTTCTTATCATGTTACATGATAGAAAATATTGCCCATAATTTATATTATATTCTAATATGAGGAGCGTGTGTTTTGATATATAAAACCAAATTCTAATGTAACCTCATTTCCGTCAATAAACGGTTATCATTTATTAGGAATTATACTTATTAATTAATTATTAATTCCAAAAACTTAAATTTTAGGTGAGGGTCTGTTTAATGATTTATATTATATTCTAATATATATTCTTGCACTGCCTCGTCCTGTTTTTTCTGATTGGCACTAATAAGTTCAAAACTTCAATGGAGAGGAAAGAGGTTTTTCTTTGCACTCAATTAATTACTCCTAGGACTAGTGGACTGAGAGAGAGAAAGGGAAATAATCTAAACGGCCTGGAAATGCATGCATGGGGGGTGGAGGGTCCTTTACCTTAAGGACAAGAGCCCCACACAAGGACGAGGTACAGTTAGTGTCTAACTCAAGTAGTAGCATCACACTACTACACAGATTCCCCACTAGTAATTAAAATCCAACCTTTCACACTCCCTCGATGGGACCGATTTGATTTCTTTTGGCATGAACACGACTACCTAAAAATTCTTCATTATATAATTCACACTGATCTAGCAGCCAGCCAGAGCTGACGCAGAGGCTACCCTGCTTTTGCTATTGGCCCATTCTTACAAACACATAAATCACCTGCTACGACTACAAACTTAGATGTGGATAAATGGGTGTACGTGTACCCCAATATATATTGGGGTATTAATATCAGAAATTTAGAGAAATTGACCGTACTACCACAAAAATATATATAATATAATTATGAGATATGATCAATTTACACCGGTGTAAGAATAAAAAACCTTACATCAAATCTTAACCATTAATTCTCGTGCATCCAATGGTTTAGATTTATCGGGAATTTAAAGTTAATTAATGAATGAGACCCAAATCTCAATCATTAGATGCAAAAAATTAATGGTTAAGATTTGGTATAAGACTTATAATTCTTACACCGGTGTAAGATGATCCTACCCCATATATCATAATGTCACATGTTTGAAAAAATATACCAAACTGTCACGGTTATAAGTTTAAGGGAAAAATGTTTATCCTTTTAAATGACACAACTTATATCATTTCACTCTCACAAAGAGGTGGGACCCATATCTTTATTTTTTTTTTGTCAACTCTCTCTCTCCTTTTTTATCTATTTCTTTATCTCTCTTAAAATGATATAACTTTACATCTTTTAAAATGACACACACTTTACCCTAAGTTTTATATTAAATTTTAATCGTTGATTTTTGTGTATCTCACAGTTACGATTTATTAGGTTATATTAATTAATTATTAATTCTCAATAAATTACAATAACCAGTTAAATAGAAGTCAACAGTTAAAATTTGATATAAGATTTATTATTCTTATACGGTGATCCTAATCTCATATATATATATATATATATATATATATATATATATATATATATATGTATGCATAGATGCACGACTAATAAATTTTACTCTCAATTTTTAATCATTGATTTTTGTTCATTATTAATTAATAAATAAGGGGTTTTTTGGCAATGAAGTTAGAGATGGCGTGTACAGGTATACATACAGGTAAATGGGAAGCTTATATAAGGGAATACGATGAGTAGGGGCCGCCATTGAAGTTTTCCACTTGGAGTAAACTACAGATGCAATGCAAGTTAGGATATGATATATTGTGTTTAGAGTGCAGACATCTCTGCATATGGTTCTGTTCAGCGAGATTTCTGGGCTACGTTTGATTCATCATTTCACATATATAGTTGTCTAGCCTAAGTGCTACTCCCAATGAAGTAGCTAGACTAGGGCTCACTCCTTGGTTCTTTTAGAAGCCTATGCTAATTATGTTACACATCACAAATAAAAGTCAAAAAATTCACCGGTACTTGAATCATATTACCCTGTTTTCTTTTTGGGTTTTATAATTCTTATTTAAATTTAAATTTTCCTACATATCCTTAATTTTCGTAAAGGTGACATACACATAATTTTTTCTTTTCTTTTTACATGCTTTTTGTATTTAATCCAAAGCTTATGAAATATATTATGTGGATAAATATAAAACCCTTTCTTTTTCCCCACAAATTCATATTTCGTCCAAGAGTTATGTAAAGGTGACATAAAATAGTTTTTTCTTTTCTTTTATTTAATCCAAAGCTTATGAAATATATTATGTGGATAATTATATTCTGTGGCTCTAATATGTTTTCTCTCTTACAATAATACTATTTACTTAATAGATAAGCTCTAGCCTGAATTGTATATATGTTTTTCTCTATATAAAAAGGGTTTCTCTTTGGTATTTTCATTTTACATACAAATAAAATCTCAAAAAAAATCACATTTATAATAAGAATTTTTTTTAAAACTTGTATTAAATAAAGAAGAAAAAACAAAAAGGATAGCACGATTTTCGATATCTCCTTCTACCAAATGCCCAAATTATACTATTTACCTATAGATAAGAAAATGATTTTTCATATAAAAATATATAAGTTTGATTTAGGGGAATTTCACATATAATCCGTGTATTTTTGTCACCCATGTATAATCTCATTCGTTGTGTCTTGGAGCCCAGCATTTTACGGTCCGACCTTTATGTCAAATAAGCCGGCCTACGAAAGCATTAGTGGATAAATAGTAAATCAAAAATAAATAGAGAAAGGGAGGAACAAAGAGTACCCAAAACTTTTAATGTGAAAAACCTCTACGATGTGCAGAGCAAAAACCATGAGACCAAATTCAGAAAAACTTCTACTATGAATATTGAGATTACAGAAAGATTCATTCTGGGTCAATAATCAGAGGACATCATCCTTTAAAGGATGGATCTACACACAAGTGTTTTTTTTTTTTTTTTGTAAAGGGAATATAAATCATACTCTATATGTTATTCTTCTTATTTAACAATGGTGTTGGTTTTCTTCCTCATCAGAGAATCCATCTCTGGCTTGCACATTTCTGTTTCTTCGCGTGTGTCTCTTTTTCTCTCTGAGTTATGACGGCAAAACATATAAGCATATCTTATAACAAAATATTAGGACATCCATCATATAGGTCAGGTCTATCTTGAACCACGGATCCAATATCATTAAACATTAGTAAGAGGATAGCGAATAATATGTTGCAATTAAATAATTTAGGGGTGAAAGTACTATTAGGTAATTAAGCAGGTTATGAAAGTGTAATTTGTACATCTATTTATATTTTTTTGATGACACGGAAAGAATCTATGAATTGCAGTCACTTTGCACAAGTATATATTCTCATACTTCTATATGTTTTGAAAAATAAGACTTTAATTTTGATGCACACATAATATATAAAAGAAAAATAAGGAAGGACCCTTTGGCTTTTTACAGTCACTTGAGTTGTGGCATATGATGATAGAGAAGACGATCCCATTCACGGCTCTGTCACAGGGTGCTTGTATCTTTCTTACTAGCAATAATTTTCGAAAGCAAAATACAGTTTGAGGTGACAGGCCAGTAAAAGGTTGTTTCGAGCAATTAAAGAAACGATAAAAGAAATTAATTACAATTTATTTACATGATTAATTCAAGATTTAATGGCAGACATACTTAGTACATATTTACGCACTCATGCTACAAAATATGGCTAACAATTAAATTAACTCACTTGTCACTAAGCGCATTTCCTTATTAACAGTTTACTAGTCGATAAGTTCTTGGTTGTCTGCATTATCGGTGACTAGGTGCATTGTCAGCAATGACATATAATCATCATGAGTACTCAAGAGAGATTCTTGTCGCGATGTGCCTTAGACACAACTAGTAACACATACTATCAGGTACGACACTTCGAAAACTTTGTCGTGTCATGTCCGACACTTCCTGACACTTTCGGACATTCCAACACTCCGATACATGTTATAAAAATTCAAAAAAAAAAATAAATTTACAGGTTGCGTTGCGTTGAGTTTTTAGTTCCAATTATTAGATTCGTTAGATTACGATTATTATTTTATTGAGTTTAATATAAATATTTGGAATACTTTATGTTTCTTTGCAAAATTTATGAATATTATAAGTTTAGATTTTTTTTGTTAGATTATTGAATATTAAATATAATATACACTACATAAATTAAAATATTATTTAATATCAAAACGTGTCCTAACGTGTCAAAATCTAACATTTTTTAGAATTAACGTATCGGAATGTCGTGTCGTATCATATCACGTGTCCCGTGTCGATGTGGGTGCTACATAGAACACATATTCATATTAAGACAAGAATAGATATAAACATAATTCAACTTTTACACAGTTCCTAATTCCAATTCATTTAACTATGTTACAAATGTTAAATTATATATGCCTATAGAAAAAAACATACAAATTACCGATCTATTTCTCAGTAAGCATTACCTTAGTCACTAGTAGCGAACTAATTAGGACTGCTGCAAATGCAAACTAATTATTGGATTAATTAGAAACACCATCTTGGTTGACAAATTATCGTCCATATTAACCCTTCATAACTTTCTTAATTTTCTATTGAAAACACATTTCATATTTTTTTTCGTATCTTTCTCATACTTTTATTTCAATTATAATTCAAAATTTTAACAGATCGACCAATAAAATAAGGAACTATATCGTTAATTATTAAATGGAAAATTATATGTCAAACCCAATTGACTTTAATTCAAATTACATCATCAAGAAACTTTTTCAAATATGCAATTATGCTAATTTTCAAATTATCGTATTCTCCCCAAAACTGTAAGTATTAAATTTTCAAAATCGCAATTAAATTTGGGGAAAATACGTTTATCTTTCCAAATGATATAATTTTGTGTCATTTTAGATCTTAACCATTGATTTCCGTCAATCAATGATTATAATTTATTACGAAATATTAATTAATTAATAAATTTGACCCAATAAATTATAATCGTTGATTGACGCAAATCAACAGTTAAGATCTAAAATGACACAAAATTATATCATTTAAAAGGATAAATATTTTTTCCATAATTTTGCTACGTAAATATTCAAATCAACACGTCTTGCTGGTAACACCATTACTAATAGAATACACTATTTGATCTCCTTTATCATGAACCATTTATAACGAGATATGTGTTAGGAGTCCCACATTGATTGTGTAGACAATTAGTGTGGGATTTATAAGGTCTTGGGCACTCCCACCCTTTGAGCTAGCTTTTGGGGTGGTGATCCCATGGGTTCCTATCATTTGGTGCTCTCGTTGAGAGTCGGACCGCGGAAAGGGCTACCTGATAGGTGGGTGAAAGCCGCCCAAAGGGGGAAAAGGCTACCACCGGGTCAGAGTGAAAACCGTCGTGGACGTCGGCCTTAAATGGGTGGCAATGTTAGGAGTCCCACATTGATTGTGTAGACAATTAGTGTGGGATTTATAAGGCCTTAGGCACTCCCACCCTTTGAGCTAGCTTTTGGGTTGGTGATCCCATGGGTTCCTATCAATATGTCACCTAATTTTCACATTACAGTGTCGTTACAAACTCCAATCATACCATCACCTATTTTCTCGAACCTAAAATCTCAAAAAAAAAATTATCTGTCTCTTTTTTTCATTAACAATAATTGGAGCATACCTATTTATTGCATGTGAAAAAAGATATAAACACAAAAAAATCTAAATGACTAGATCAAGTGAATTTTTAAATCTTCATGTATTCTCTTTCCTTCTTGATGTCCTTATGTAGAAAGAGGTCTATTGGCAGTTGTGCAACGCTGCCCAGCATATATATCTTTCATTGAAAACATTGATGGGTCATTATTCCAAAGCCTAGGAACCTAAATCGATAATTTCTTTGGGTTTATGAGTTTTAATTTAGGGCTAGCCTACGGATACATATATGTGTATTTATAAATTGAAAGATCATTTACATTAAAGTATGCATCTATGTTGCCTCTAATTATAGTTTTTGTATACAAATATGCATCCACAAAAAGTAGCAATGAATATTGGATTTGTCTACAGGAGATTGTAGCCCAGCAGGGCCTTTTATGGCTTTATCAATAAATTTTCTGAATGTCATTGGAATCGCCTCTTGTTTTGCTTATTATTATGGGATTAATGTTCATAGGAGATAAAATTATCTTCTTACATGTTTTTATGCATATTTTTTTATTCTTTTTTCCCTCTTCTCTATATATGATTATATATGTACTATACATTTTTATATATATGTAACAGATAAAAAATATGACATACAAGAAATATTATTTCCTATTACTATATATTATCTTACACAGGTCTTAATTAATTGAGTAAAAAAATAACAAATGAGATACTAGGTTATTAGGGAGATCGAAAAGGTGATTCAAGAATTCAGAGTAAAAGGAATTTGTGAACCTCAAGGAATTGTTTAATATTTAAGTTTACAAAGAAGGCCGCACTTCAAGAAGTGAATCATTAACTTTAGATATAAAACGAGAGAAGCCGAGGTAGCTCGGAACAAAAAAATCTAATTACGTCTCATACTCTCGTCAATCGAAACATAACACATCCGTTCACATTTTTGAATGAAAAAAAAAAAAAACAATTTTAATAATATTTTAAAAAATACATAACTGGGTTTGATATTTATTATATCGTAGAGGATAAAATTATAGTTTATATATAATGTTGTCAATTGAGCTTCTAATGGTTTGTTTGAGTTAGAGATTCAAACTCTATTTTAAACTAATTCTTAGAAAAAATTTGAGGGACAGAGGATGTGTCTCCCATCTCGAATGAGAGACTAGTCTTTTCCTTTCTCTAATCAGTAAAGTTCAATGCACTCGTTGTTCCAACGAGGGGTAACCTTCAGGGCATTACTCCGATGACAAGGTGACCCGGGATACTCCAAGATATGCAAATATATTTTCACAAAAAAAAAATGCAAATATATATATATATATATATATATATATATGGGATTTGATTTTCTCATGTTGCATGAGAATTCAATTCTCATGTTGTAACTCAACTAGTGGTGGATCCATATTTATTAAAAAAATAAAAAAAAAACTTTGCACGCAAATCGAAGGGTCACTAACATGAGAGTTGAATTCTCATGTAAATGAGAAAATGTTTTCCATATATATATATATATATATATATATATATATATATATATATATATATATATATATATATATATGGAGAAAAAGTTTCCGATGTTACTTTAGATGACTTTGTCTAATGTTCATCAAAACGACGTCGTTTTGGGATTGAAAAAATTAAAAAATTATGATCATAAAGACTATTATAACCATGAAATAAATTAAAATTATAAAAACACCATGATTTCCATCCCAAAACGACGTCGTTTCGATGAACATTAGATAAAATTATCTAAAGTAACTTTAGAAAAAACAAACTCTATATATATACATATGCGAAGTTTATGTGATGTCATATGAAAAAAATTACGAGTCTCACGTGCTTATATGTATAACAGATAGTTTTATCTCTTATAAAATTAAAAATATTAAATCTTATATAATTTATAATTTTATTTTGAATAAAAGTTGTACCAGACGATACCAAAAATACTCTACCAGGAGATTATTTTAGTGAGGAGAGCGTGGGAGAATAGGATCCACTTCTCCGTGTTCAACGCTTGTCTTTTTTTTCTCTTTTCAATCAATATATCCGTACATAAGCAGTCACATCAATGTCACATCGCACCCTCAAGGGTTACTTTACTGTTGCATGATTGTGATTGGCTACGAAAAATTGTGCGGCAGGAACATTCTGATTATCTGTCAATTTGACCTAAGGGCACATAACTGCACCCCCTTCGAATTTGGACTCTTACAGTTGCCCACGGTTTACCTTCTCATATCATCTAAAACGCAAGTTTTAACCGGCAGTTCTGCGAATCATTCCTTAAAAATGCTAATAATATTCATAATTGAAAAACTTACGTGCTCTTTTTAAGGCTTTTATTTTTTAACCATCCAATACAAAATCTCATATATTTTATCGGTTTTATTCAAATTGCGCATACCGTCAGGTGCAACTAACAAGGTATGTTGATTTTTGCACAAACACTGGGTGGAGATGATGCGCCACTTAATATGCACATTTTTTTTTTTTTTGGAGATATTAATATGCACACTTTAATTCATATTAGATTATAAATAATATACTAAAAAAAACTAAATACGTGAAATATTTAAAATTTTGCATTGAATGGGTCAAATAGCCTCTTTTTAAGCAGCAAAATCCTCAATTTTACTCTAGCTAGATATTTGGCTTTGTGTTGCACTCTTTTACTAGTAACAGTTTCAATCAAGTCATGACTAATATATAGTTTTTTTAATAATAATAAGGGGTTTGCATTCATCATTTATCATGACACAAAAAAAATTCCTATATACACACTATTTTGTGGGGTCCGCACATTTTAAAGCAAAAAAAAAAAATTAAGGCACGCAAAACGAATCTCTATAACATTACACAATTACTTTCCTTACAACATAACACTTATAAAACTCTAATAATAATTAATTAAGAAAAAGGAATAGCTATAAAATATTTTCTAATAATGCATTTTCGGAAAGAGAGCTGCTATACAACTTGATACGCTGTCCCATAAAATGAGAAAAGCTGGAAGGTTGTGGAACCCAGTTGATTACTCAATACTACTTTCGGTGGGGTATATGCTTTATCTGGCCACACGGCATTTTTCTTGATAAAAATGAATACGCATAAAAGAGTTTTAATGAGTTCACGAACTCTACACACACACACACACGAGAGTACACAAGCACATTTTTTTCCAATTTGTTTCTCACTAAGGGCAATGAAACCTCTTAACTTCGCTCGGAAAAGACCAAAACGCACCAAGGTAAAAGAGGTTGAAGACTTAAGGTAAAAATGTAGAATAAAGTAACCCAAGGGTTGGTTAATTTAGGCTTGTAACAAATGAATGTGCAAACAATGACATTCGAATTTTAGGTTTAGCAATTTCTCATGGTTAGGTTATAAGAAATATTCATGTCAATTTCCTAATCTTAAAACGGATGGCCTACCCTTAATCAGCCTAAAAAAATAAATTAATCGAAGTACGTGCTAGCTTCTTCAGAGACTACCCAACAATAAAAGATGGTCGGCCTTTGATATCCACACAAAAAAAAAAAAAAAAAATCAAATGTTTAGGCTTTTTTCGAGACTACTTAAAACAATAAAAAATAATAGAATAAACTAAAGTATTCCCAACTTTACTTTGGGAGTTTCATTTCTTATATAATTAAAACAAAATATAATTGAGAGTAGTACTAGGATGTGTGACCTCCTGAGAAATCCTCGTATTGCACCTTTTTGATTACCAAGAAAATATGTATATAATTTGCCCAAGAGTTATTGATTTAGTAACATCTCAGCTAGACCCTCGCATTTGACATGTTCAAAGGGAATGAATTTGATCCATGAAAATCCCAACTCTTGGGAAGGGTGAAAGACTCAAACTCACTCAAAATCGGATTAGTCGGATTCATTAGGGTTTTGGACATTGATTGGTATAAAAAAAATTGAATTTGTTTGAAAAATTATAAAAAAGAATTAATTGAACTTTACATTAAAAATCATTGTTATATACGTCAAAAATATAGAAATAAACTTGATTTTAATTTTTTAATCATATATATATATATATATTCAAATCTAAAATAAAAACAATTTATTGGGGGCAATATCAATTTATAATGGCTTTTTACCTTTTTTCCCTTCATTAATTAATTAATAATTATTTTGCCCCTTACCCAAAACAATCCACCAATCTGCCCCTCTTTAATCGATTAACTTGTATATTTAATCGATTAAATGGTTAAAACAGGCAAAAATGGTTGACTCGAGATTTAATCGATTAAATATCCCTCTTAATCGATTAAAACTTATATTAAATCGATTAAATATCCCAAATGAGCATGAAAGCATTGATTGAATGAAACAAACAAGGAAAACTCGCTGGCTCACTGCGTAGCGAGAACAAATCTTGGTTCATTAACGCATTCGAGTTGTTCCCTAAATCCAAATTTTCAGATAATGCTAGCCAAGTAACCTTTGGCTCCTAACTCAAACCTGTCCCTAGTTTAAGAACATCCCGAACTATGATTGGTTCACCTTTAATCTAATGTTGTTGGAAGAAAAATAGCCCTTCTTCTAATAAGTCACTTGACACTGGACAATATATGTTATTATCATCCATGCCATCTCTAAAAGCAGCTCTTATCTTAGATTTGCACTGCTTAGCATTTCGTATTTCTTCACAGCAAGTAAGACCGATTTCAAACGAATACTTGGGCAGCCAAAACTTAATCATTATAGTAAACTAAACCTTAATCATCCCCTTTGAACATAACAAGTTTTCCTTGTTTGTCTTATTCAATCAATGCTTTCACGTTCAATTTAATTTTTAATAATTGTAAATAGTAAATGTTTTTTAATACAAAAGTTTTGGAGGTGAAATTGTTATTTCATATTAAAGTTAAAACATGTCATTAGTCATGAAAAATTGAGAACCTTTTATGGGAAATTTGACATAGTATAATACTGCTTGAAGTTGATGGGCTCCGAATTGAATAATACTTGAGAAGAAGTGAAAAATGACCCTAAACCCCGAAGTCTTACGCTAAACACCATAAACAGATTGCTTTTATAATTGAAACTTTCTGTTGAACAATGATTTGACCTAATGGATAAATCCACAAGGAAAAATGATCTCGGAATCTTTTAGTAGAAACTAGTGCGACATTTCGTTGCGTATTCAAGTACTGGGAATTAACATAAAGGATTCCTTCAAGATATAAACTCCATTATAATATCTATAACCCGTTCTCATATCCAGCCTTTTTTTCTTGAAAATTTCGGGCTGACTCGTTTATTTGGATTGTCTCAATATTAGTTGTTGGTATTCGGGTTTGCAAGTCTTCGAAACCTATATTGTGGAGCTTGGATTTGACAAGTGTAGCTAAGTCTAGGAATCCATTTGTGAATAATCAAGTTTTATATTGATTTAGAATGGATTAAGTGAAAACATATAAATTAAATGTCATCAGGTTTTTGGTTGAGGTATGGATTTGGATTTTCTCATTTAAAAATAAAAATAAAAATAACATGGTCATGTAAAGAATTATAACTATACAAAGGTGAATTAATAGTAATATAGAAAGAGATAAAAAATATATTAAAATACGTAAATACAAATTTATAACTATTGTGATTCACCTTAGTATAATTGTGATCTTTTCACATGATCATGTAATTATTTTTTTTCACATAAGAGAATCCATTTCTAGTTGAGGTATAGTGCCAAGCCCACTTATTATGATAAATTATCCCTTAATATTAATGGTAATTCTTCCCCCTAACTCCAGGGAGATTTCCCGCCACCAAAGTAGAAAACTCAAGTTTGAATGCCAATTCCTAGCCATACCTTAGTTAGAAAATCTATCTATGACTACTTATATCAAAATTAATGAAAAAAAATTATATATCAAAAAAAAAAAATTAATGAAAAATTATCTTTAGTAAGTAATGTTCTAGCTAGCTCTTCAACCAAAAAAGAAAAGAAAAGTAATGCTCTAGCTTTTTTTAATGCATTTATGGAAAAAAATATTCTCTCCCCATATATATAAGATAAAATTATATCTTATAATCCTAAAATGATATCATTTTATGGTTTAGAAAAAATGTTATTTTAAAAATGGGATTTATATTTCTGTAGCAGCAATCAAATATTTTTCATATATATATACTTGAAGAGGAAGGATATTCTTACTACCAAAATTTTCTACTACTAACTTACTACCTATCTAATCACCATTGAATCAAAGAGAGAGAATGTTAAAATATTTTTGAAAAAAGAGAAAATGTTGATCCAATAGTGATTAGATAAGTAGTAAGTTGGTAGTATAAGATTTTGGTAGTAAGAATATCCCTCCTCATACTTGAAAGCATTAAATTCAGGGAATCATAACCATACAAAGGACGAAAGCATTAAATGTGGTGAATCATAAGTACCATACACTTGTTGTTGTTGTACGTAAAGCGGCTGCAGAAATGATTTTAGCTTTAGAAATTTAACTTTTCTCTTATAACATGGGTTTTTTTTTTAATTTCCTTTATTTATTTATTTCACAAACCCTAAAACGATTTTGCTTTAAGTATGCATTAGATAACTTTTCCCTACATTTATTCATGATTAAATTTTCGTATATGTAGGATACCCAAAAAAAAAATAAAAAAAAATTCGTATATGTATTTCGATTTACTTCCATCTTTTTATTTTTTTGCTATACTGATTATTTTCTTCATTCTATACTTCATTGATGAAAAATATGTTAGAAATAATCAAGTGTGAGTAGTGATAAAATTGAATATCAATTAATATAAGTGCAGAGACCCATAGACCTACAACATTAAAATTTTGGATTACGATATGATGTCAGTCCACTTATTGTGCTTTGTCATTTGTCCTATTGGTAGAAGAATTATTTGTAAAGATTTTTGGGCTCCCTCATTCCATTCTTAACAATGATATTAGAACCAAAGGTTTGGTTGAGCTGAGTATTTGGATATTATGATGTTTCAAGATTTTCGCAAAAGGCTAATGTGACTCGTGTACTTGGATAAAAGAGACTTTAGAGGAGAATGATATTGGATCTCACACTTGAGCAGTGGCGGACCCAGAAAATCAAATGAAGGGGGCAAAATTTTTAATAAATCCAACTTATAGAATTTTAAATGAAATATAATTTAACAAGTATATTAAATTGACGAATTTAACATAGATTATTTCATTGCCATATGCCATGTCAACTATGAAAAGTAAGAGAATCACAATCTTAGACCAAAAAACATGTACAAGGATCTCAAGAGATGAATCCATTAAATAATTTTAATAATAAATATAAGGGAAAACATATTCTCATGTTACATAAGAATTGAATTCTCACGTTGTGATCCTTCGATTTGCGTGCAAAACTTTTTTTTTTTCTTTTTTTTAATAAATGTGGGACCACCACTAGTTGAGTCACAGCATGAGAATTGAATTCTCATGTAACATGAGAAAATCAAATCCCCAAATATAATCACATAACTAAAATAAATCCAAAAAGAGGAGAAGCTCGTAGAACCCAAATTAGGCAAACACCTAAAACTAACATCATAAAGTTCCATAATGCCCACATCACTACAAACCCATCTACTTCAATTATCAAGCACCATAAAGCTAAACAAATAAATTTCAAAATTATTGCAAACTACAAGTATTTTATACCCATTTTTTTTCTTTCACTCTCTTATGGGTTTTGAGCATTCGAACAACATGAAACTACAAAAAGATCAAAACTTTACAGATAAAGTGAAAATACTCACAACAGAAAAATGGGTATCAAGCTTCTTTTTTATGCTAACAGATTTTTGGTATCAAATGAAGCAAAAGAAGGAGACTCAGAAAGTGAAATCAAAAGCTTTGAACAAAAACACTACCGATCATCAACAAGATGAAATCAATGCAACTCATTTCAGATCCAAAGGGCACACACAATGCTAGTTTTGTTAAAGTAACCCACCAGTTATGAAAAATGAAACATATTATGCTTTTTTGGGGATGTAAATATTTTTTTTCAGATTTTAGAGAGGGGCGGCCGCCCATCCACGCCCCCATGTAGGTCCGCCCTTGCACTTGAGGGGAGGATGTCATAAATATTCAAGTGTGAGTGGTGGTGAAATCTCATGTAGATTTGAAAAGAACCAAGTGAAGATCATATAAGTGCAAAAGACCTACGGACTTATCGCCTTAATATTTTGGATTGAGATATAATGTCAGGTCACTTATTATGATTTGTTATTTAAGTTATTGGTGTGGATTGTGGAAGAATCCTTTGCAAAAGCTTTTGGCTCCCCATACCATCTTAACAATATTTCCCTTACAACTATGCCGGATGCGAGTGAAATTTTTAATGAAAAGATTTTATAACCCTCCTAAACATAAAAGAAATTCAAAATCTAAAGCAAAAATACAGTAAAATATGATGGTAACATGTTTACATATTAGCTTTGTACAACCCCAACCCCCGTTTCCCTTCCGATCTGTATTGACATCTTGACATCGTGCGTTCATTAAAGTTCAGGCGCTATTAGATATATATTTTTTCAATATAACTGGAGTCATGTATATATATAGTTTTAATTAATATTTATTTTAATTACTGATTTTTAAAATATTTATTTTAATTATTCTTGTTTTTACATATTTTTTCATCTTTCACCATGGTAGTTAAAATCTCGATTTAAATCTGTGTTTTTACTATTTTATTATTATTTTTAATCAAAACGATTTCATCAAAATTGCAAACACTTTTATTTTTTTACGATTTTTTTACTTTAGGATTTTACATTTTATGATTTTTTATCGTCCTTCCGATTTTTCGTGAAATCTCGATTTTAACTACCATGATCTATATCAACTTAAAGCACAAAAGGTTTATATTATAATGTTTTTCTTATACATATATAATAAAAGAAATAGAATAATATTTTTATTATAAATATAAATGATTTTAAGTTACTGTTTCTAATTCCAAAAAAAAAAAAGTTACTGTTTCTTTCCTTTTATAATTCATTAATTATCGTACTTCTTCCATTTTACTTCTTATTTTAAAATATTTTAATTTTACCAAAGCAAAAACTGTGTGCTTGGTGCTTACTATTAGTAACTATGAACATAAAAGTAATGTGAGTGGTGCTACTTATAATTGTTACCGTGACAAGGGATGTTGTAGTTTTTATGTTTTGGGAACATCCGAGCATGGTTGGTGATGACAGAATACGATGTTAGAGATATTGAATAATTTTTTCATAATATATAATTTTTTATTTAGCGTGTAACTATTCGATGTCTAGTTTAAAAATTAGCAAGAAAACAAGATGCTAGAAATTATATAACCTTCTATATTATGGAATTCTTTGTATGTACGTCTATCACTTTTGCATATGTCATACGAAAACAAAAGGATGTAATTAATATTATTTTGAAGGCGAGTGCTTTAAAACAAACATTGGCCTCCTCTTGCTACCCAAGTGCTGTGTTCTCAATAAAAGAATATTATGCTACGATTCAATTTTTTATTTTTATTTTTGGTGAAATGCTACGATTCAATTTAATTAAACGTATAACATTTATCTAGATTTTTTTTGGGAAAAATAAATCTTATGTCGTAGGAGAATTCAAATCTCATATCATAGATACATGAAGTACGGAACCCACCTATTTAAAAAAAAAATAAAAAATAAAAAAATAATTGGCACACCTTTTTATGGCGAGTGTATAAAAGGTTTGTTTTCTCATGCAACATGAGAAAAATTAAAACAAATCCCTTCTTTTTTACAATGAAAAGAACAAAAGTATATTCTAACCGTTGTAAACATACCTGACACACTTACTACCTATTTTTCTTGATAACTTTTTACAACAATTTTTTAATTGTTATATCAAAATCAAATCGAGATATAGAGAGGACAACTGGATGGCCATAAGCCTAAAGGCGAGAACTATTGAATATCATAGCGTTTGGCTTTAGAAGCTCAATTAGCCCATATATATAACATGTATATTATAAGATTGTGAAATTTGTTGGCAATTGAGTGCCTCAAGGATTTACTTTGGATACTGGTTTAAACTTTTTGGCCAAAACAAATTCTTGGAATTCTTTAGGACGCAAAGATTAGTTTCATCCTTCCTCGGGTGTAAGTAATCCAATGCACATTCTGTTTCAACGAGGAACTAGTCTTAATAAGGTGGCACGAGGAGGATGTGTGGAGATATCTACCAATAATAATAATAATAATTAGGGATAGGATATTGTAATAATCAATTATTGTTACTACCAATCAATTTCGCTGTTAGATATATTATGTTGATCCAACGGTTATATTTATTTCCATCTTTGTGTGGTTATGATCCCCAAACATTAAATATGAAAAATCATAACCATACAAAGGTGAAAACAAATATAAAGTATTAAATATGAGGATCATAACCATACAAAGATGAAAATAAATATAACCGTTGGATTAATATAATCGATCTAATGGAGAAATTGATTGATAGTAACTTTGTTAGAAACAATAATTGATTGTTTGTCACAATATATATCATTCCCATGGTGATTATAAGATTGTTTTTCACAATATCATGTGTTCCCATGGTGATTATAAGAGTGTGACTACCTCAGGAAATGTGACTAATGAAATTGGCCATAAACAAACACAAGAGTGTGAACTGGATACGTTAGTAAGCCTAACTCAACTGGATATAATAATGAGAAAAACATACACAAGGCAGTTAAGTGAAGATTGAACATTATATTAGTTGTTGAAGGCTAAGCCATAAGCCATGTGCTAGGCAGAGGAAAGACGGTGCGTGAGTGAATGATGTGAAAAGATACACAGAGAGAGAGAGAGAGAGAGAGAGAGTCATTAAAAACGATTTAATTTAGGCCGTAGCAGATATCTGATAATGAAACTTAGAAGAGTCCAAAAGAGGCAAAATGAGGGATCAATCAAAAAACAAAAGTAAAAGAAAACCCTAAGGAAGAATGAGAGGGCACGTTCGTTCCCTTCCCAGTTTCCAACCTTTGAAGTTATAGTTTTGGCTATGCTAAGGGGTTAAGGGTCAAGATCAAGGTCACAGGCCCTGTCAATTCCGGCCCCCACTTTGAAAACGCTTGTTGAGGACGCAACACTTGCTCCATTCTTAAACGCCACCCTCATTCCTTTACTGGCTATGTTTTCACTTTCCAAATCTCACAGATACCATCTATTATTCCCCTTTCCATCTCTGGAAGATGGACTTGGTCACAGAGTTTTTAAGTTTTTGGTAAATTTGGTGCCTAAGATTACGATGTATAACTGTTGTGTGTTGTGGGTTTTTTTACACCCTCTCTCTCTCTCTCTTGTGTGTGTTGGTGTGTGTCTCTATCTCACTCTCTCTCACTGACTGATCTTAAGCACCAACCAATCTCCTCCTTCATTTATTACTTATAAGCAAAGACTTTCTCTCTCTCTCTCTCTCTCTCTCTCTCCCCCATCCCTAGTTGTTCACTCTCTCTATATATACACACACCCCTTATAAACCTTTCTTCATTCTCAGTTATCTATCTACTTTCTCTTCAACCCTCCTTCCTTCTTCTTCTGATTTTGGAGTTTCTTGTTTTTGCCTCATGATTTCTCTCTTAGCATTCTTGTTAGCCTTTCAAAACAGTTCTATGCTCTCTCTATACATTACTATAGATAGTACTTTGATACCCTTTTTTTTTGTTGTATAGAGACTTATCAATCAATAATACTACTAAGTGGGTCATGTTTTTGTTTTGTTGGCCTACACATACACATGGGAATGGGAATGGGAATAGGGGATTGAGTGTTTTGAGGCCTTATATTACTTGTCCTTGCTTTCTTTTGCCCCTATGCTTTACTTTTGCCTCAATGGATTGGATAAGATTTAGGGTTAGGGCTAGGTCTCCTTCTCCTTTATTTTCAACTCCTCCTTTTTTGCTTTTTCACCTTCTTTTTTTGCATGGACCAGTCCTAAACTAAAGAAAAACCAGTCAGTGTTTGCCGGTGGAGCATCATCAAGATTCACAAGCTTTGGGTGAATTAACTTTGTTTGAGGTGGTCCCTTATTGCTCCAAACCAATTAGCCCTTTGATATGGGAATCTTGATGATGCTGCAGCAGCAATAAATGACTAATTATACAAGGTTATGCTTAAGGATCTCACTACACAATCGTACTATACCAGCTGGGAGCAAAAGAGGTGAACTCAATAACTATGTTAATTTCTTTTTGCTAAAATAGAGAAAATTTGATCATAATCCAGCTATTTAAGCCACTTTTTAAATTACTTTTGTCATCTGTAGTAGCTGATAAATCAACTTCAACATGGTTCATGTGCCTTTTGAAAAATTTTAATCAAGTGCAACTGAAACTGCTTTGAGTTTTTTTTTTATTGCTCCGGTGGTTTCTGGGGCTCCGCCCCGATTATATCCAGTTCAACTCGCGTCGGTTACCTAGTATTGGCAGGTGAGTCTCCCAATGAGGATTTTCTGCATACACAAAAACTCAAGTCCTTTCTTAAGTGAACCCAAATACCTTACCACTTGAGCCAACCCCGTAACTGCTTTGAGTTTTGATAGCATAGCTAATGATGCCATTGGTCTGACTAGTAATGCATTGTAACCTTTCTTGTGCCATTTTGAGGTTTAATATTCAGTAATGATGGAGTTGAGTGCTTTCACTACCTTTCTGGCATTTGTACCTCTTAACACCTTCTACCCTGCAAAGCTCAGAAGGTATGTCTGTACGTTGGTGGAACTTTGTCTACTAACATACATCAATCAATGCTTTTACTTCATGGATATTTGGGTTAACAGTATTTCTTCCTCAGTTCCTCTATCTAAATTTTCATATTCAGTTTTAGTCTTTTGTAAAGCAAATATCTCTTTTCAGTTTTCGGGTCAGTTTGGGCATGACTAGCCTTTTACTTTTACACGATGTTTTTGGAATATATTAATATAGTGCAGGTTATATTTACAAACCTTTTATTTACAAACTACACTAAATATAACCGGTCATACTTTAATCATGAGTGTATGACCTGTCATACTTAGTGTAATTTGTAAAAAAAGTTTGTAAATGAGAATTATAAAACCCATGTTAATATTAGTTGCACTTTTACATATATATATATATAAGTTGCACTTTCATTGGCTTTTTTAATTTTCTCAACGAAAAATATTGAAAAATTAGTTGCTCCTCAGAATATATGATATCATGTTTTAACTTGGATGATGCTGTTTTGGTTTCTTCCTAACGTAGCATTTACATCAGCTGATTTGGCTTTTTTTTTTTTTTTTACTGATGTTAAAACACTTTAGATTTCTTTCCTTGATTAATAGAACAGAATTGCATGTAAGTGTATATAAATATATATGTTACCAAACTGTTTTGAATAATAACACAGGCTTGACTTCTATGGTTTTGGTCATTGTCTTTGGCACTGTGATTTCACATCACCGACTAATTCGTTGTTGCTTTAAATGATCTAATTACACCTAATTAATTCATCTTTAGATTAGTGGTTCTTTGCTTTGACATTAGCTTCAATTCATAATTTGAAAATTGTAAGCTCTAGCTTCTTTTATTTCTAATCACTTTTTTCTTGCAGTATGGCTCTCTTTTCAAGCAGAGTTGGCAGATAAGTTTATGTTAGGAATGTGGCTTCTATCTACACTTTAAACTGAGAAATCACTTTCATAATTAACATTTTCCTGTATTATTGTGAAAATTAGAGTTGGATTGAACTTCCCTTTGAAAGGCATAATTTTAAAAAAATAGTAATAAAACACATTGTACTTATTTGTTAGTTATGTAGGTTTGGTAGTTGCCAATTAGTATGCAATGGACAAAGCTTAATTACTCCTTTCAGTTTTATAACTAAGCCTTAAATATAGCTTGAATCTACATACTAAACAAAATCTCTCATTGGTTAGATGTAACATGAACACTGGCTATTTATCTTTCTTCTTTAGTTATGTTATCATCAAATTTTACATCTTCCATTTAGCTATGATTTAATGCTTTATATGCTTGTGCAGAACTAATAATTTCAACAAATTTGCAGAATGCCAATATTTTGATATTTTCAGAAAATGACAGTCACATGTATCTATCAGCATAACAGTTTATCAAAACTATGATGCTAATGAAAAGATAGAGTACATCTCATCAATAGAAATATTACATGTCAGCAAAAATTTTCTTTTTTCTGCTAAATTTTTTCTCTCTTCTATGATGTGTAATGCTCCCATTAGTGAGATGTACTGAATCTTGGTGCAACAGTAGCACCAAAGATTTATTCAATAATATGAATGACATGTGGCACATGGGTTATGACCTACAAGAGAGAATAACAATGTGTGCTTCATACTGATTCAGATACCATGCTATATCACACATTAATGGATGGAGAAAACAAAAAAAATAAAAATAAAGAAGAATCGAATCATCTTTTTGTATTCAATTCATCATTTCAGAACATTACTCTTCGGATTAACAATATCAGCTTGTAACATATTCCTGGAGAATTATACCTTGATGTAATAAGCGCTTGGAAGAAAAAATAATAATATTTCAAAATTAAATGATGAGAAGCACTATAAAACTGATAAAATCACTATTCAATTTTATTCTTAAACAAGGAGAAATGATCCTCACTTTCCTTTTAGCAAGTTTATTATTCTTTCTGTTCTCTTTTAGTTTTTGATTGATAATTATTTACAGCATACTGCATTTCTCATATGCATGCAGCTTCTCGTGTTCAATATCATCATCATTGCTATCTTCATCGCCTTTTTCATTTTCATTTTCATCATCAAATAGACCAACAGAGGTTAAGTTATATTTCAAAATTGGAAAACCAAACCAAAAAAAGTATCGCAAAATTATTTATGTATTTTACTCTTCTTATGATGTGAAATCTAAGTGTGAAAAGTTGAAAAATGAATTCACTTGCCTTCAATTATTATTGTGAATAAATGATTGATTTACATGTGATTTACGATTAAAGATAAGATGCATCTCTACTTAAAGATAGATATCATTGAATTGATTTATTTAAAGTTAAAATAAATTTATAAAAGCTTTTTAGAAAACCTTTTTAATAAAATAATTATTTATTACAAATAACAATGCACTAAATAAACTATGGGGAATATTTTTCTTATGTTGATGTAGATAAGATATCTTATGTTGGTGAGACAAAATAATAAGAGGGGCCCACAAATGATTGGAGAAAATAAAATAAAGTGGGACCATCCTTGTAGAGATCATGTGTGTGTAGGAAAATTGGTTATTTCATGTTAAATGAAATAAATATAACCCATATATTATTAATATGATAAAATTTTGTTATAAATAAATAGAGTTCAAAATTTATAGGTTAAGTTATATTTCAAAATTGGAAAAACAACACACAAAAAAGTATCGTAAAATTCTTTATTTATTTTACTTTTCTTATGATCTCAAGTGATAAGTGTCAATAGTTGAAAAATGATTTCACTTGCCTTCAATAATTATTGTAACTAATTTATTTCCATGTGAGTGAATTAGGATTAAGGATAAAATGTATCTCTACATAGAGATAACAATCATTGAATTAATTATTTCAAATTAAAATAAATTGACAAAAAAAAATTTACAAATTATTTTTAGAAAAGTAATTATTTACTACAAGTAACAATGTACCAAATATAATACTAACATGATAAAATTTTGTTAAAAATAAATAAAATTTAACACTTAGAGATTAAGCTATATTTAAAAATTGGAAGAAAAAAAAACTAAAAAAGTATCCTAAAATTACTTATTTATTTTACTCTTCTTATGATCTGAAATGATAAGTGTGGAAAGTTGAAAAATAATTTCACATGCCTTCAATAACTAGTGTGACTGATTGATTTACATGTGAGAGAAATCAGAGAATTATGATTAAGGATAGAGATACACCTATACTTAGAGATAACTATCATTGAATTAATTTATTTCCTATTAAAATAAATTGATAACTATTTTAAAAAAATCTTTTTAGAAAAATAATTATTTTTTACTACAAATAACAATGTACCAAATATACTATTCATGTTACAAAATTTTATTATAGATAAATAAACTTAGAGGTTAAGTTATATTAGAAATTTGAAAAACCAACCAAAAAATGAATATCGTAAAATTAGATTTATTTTACTCTTCTTATAATCTGAAATAATTAGTGTGAAAAGTTGAAAAACAATTCCACTTGCCTTAAATAACTATTGTGACTGATTGATTTATATGTGAGTGAATTAGGATTCAGGATTGAGATGCATCTCTACTTAGAGATAACTATCATTGAATTAATTTATTTTAAATAAAAGTAATAGATTAAAACTTCTTTACAAGATCTTTTTTAAAAATTAATTATTTACTACAAATAAAAATGTATCAAATATATTTATAAAACAAACCAATGTATCTTCTTCTTCTTTTTGATAATCAAAAAAACCAATGTATCAAATATACTATTAATATGATAAAAATTTGTTATAAATAAAAAAATTAAAAACATAGAGGTTAATTTATATTCATAATTGGAAAAAGGAAGAAAAAAGTTATCATACATTACTTATTCTTCTTATGATCTAAAATGAGGAAGTGTGAAGTTGAGAAATAATTTGTGAAGAAACTTGAGATACATCACCCCAAAAGCTAGCTCAAATGGTGAGAGTGCCCAAGGTGTTATAAAGGCCACATTAGTTGCACATACAACCAAATATGAGACTATATATCTCAACATAATTCCATTTGCCTACAATGACTTTTGTGACTAATTAATTTATAGTAATTACATGTGAGTGAGTTAGGATTAAGAATAAAAATGCACCTGGACATAAGTTAACTATCATTGAATTAATTTATTTTAAATTAAAACAAATTAATAATTTTTGACAAAATCATTTTAGAAAATTAATTTTTATTCCAAATAACTATTTATCATTAAAAAATATCCGATTTAACAAATAATAATAAAGTACCTTTTGGTCTTCAATAAAAATCACGGGGCCAATTTAATCTCTAAGAAAAAAAAGTTGATTTGTGTTCCTCTGAAATTCAAAATAAATCCATTTATCATTAACTATTTATTTTTTCTCAAAGGGATTAAATTAGGCCCCGACCAAATGGTGGTAACTGTAACTCAGTTGGCGGCTGCGTATAGAAACTAAGCAAATGGAGGTTACGTTAAATTAAAATAAATTAATCAAAAAGATTTGACAAAATTTTTTTGGACAAAAATTATTTACTTTAAATAGTTATTTACCAAAAGTACTACAAATATAATAAAATAATGTGATTTAATAATTGGGAAAAATGTTTTTGCAGTTACTGCATATAAATTATCTGCATTTATTTCCAAAACGACGTTGTTTTGATATTAAAATCTAAAAAAATTATAAATATAAAGACTATATAACTCTGAAATAAATTAAAATTACAAAAATACCATAATTTCCGCCTCAAAACGACGTCGTACTGGGCTTACTGCAGATAACTTATCAGTAACGGCAGAAAAAACAAACCCTTAATAAATAAAGTTTAGAATTTGAGGTTAATTTACATTTCATAAATACAAAATTACAAATTATTTCATTCTTATGAACGTATCCATATTTCTTGGGATCAAAGAATAACACTCGAGTCCAACTCCTTTTTTATGGGAAAATTAAAAAAAATTGATAATAAGATGCACAACTACATCTTTTATTTGAATAGAAAATATCTTTTTTTAAAGAAATTTTAGTCATAAAAAATAGAAATTGAATTTTATTACACCCCTCATATTTATATATATTCAATGGAATTCTGTTGATCGAATGATGCCCATGGTGCAACCAAAAATTAGATGCAGGTTTCAAGACTATCACGAACTTAAATCGTATTAAGATTTCAATCGTCCAAAGTAAACTTGCACGGAGTTTGCAACAAGAAATGAATCAGTATTCTGTATTATATGGACTCCAATTGATAAGAAGGTATCAATGGACCTCAAAACGTTCTTGAAAAAAGACAACAAAACAACCCGAACCTCTATTTCATCCAATCCCAACCTTTTTTCTCCCATCTTTTTTTTCTTTTTTATATTTCCACTAACTTTCCTTTTTAAGGTTGAGAACTACTCTTTCTTTTCCCCCATACCTCAAAATTGCGTCTTCCCATCTTTCCCCATACTTTTCGTTGGTCTCTTGCATTCGAGTGTGGATTGAACCATAAGGCTGAGAACTACTCTTTCTTTTTCCCCTTACCTTTAAATTGCAACTTTCCATCTTTCCTTGTCTTACCATCAGAGGGTAACAGAACTTGCTTTGATTTCATCTTAATCGATTTAACCAAAGATGATAATTCATATTGATCTTTCTTTGATTTCAAAACATCTAATCCTTCTTCCTCACCCTTCTTCATCATGCCAGAATCATCAGAAGACAACTGCATTCCTTTTGGAAGCTTTGATTGCTCCCTTTCCGCTGATAATTCCAAATGACCCTTCTGCTGCTTCTGTGCTAGCTGCCTGGCATATGCAGCACTCCTGCAAACAACCACGATTATATTTTGAAAATTATATTAAAGATTGTTTGCTACATGAAAAACAACATATACAGGCTTCTTGAACCAAAGAAAGTTCAATTATGGAGATCAAGACTATCCAACTTGGCAATGATATGTTAAACATGTAAATATTACCTGGACAACCAAGAACAAATGTCAGCCATAAAAACATGGTAACTTTCAACTTCCTATTTAGTTAATAAAAATCAGATTGCCAACTGCATGTAACTTTAACAGTTGAAAGAGATGTATGATTTATCATGCCAAGAAATATATTTTCAATATTGGACAATAATATCCCATGTTTCACCCCATAGTCATGATTAAAAACTCAAACATGGCCCTTCTATCACTGCTTCTCTGCTATCAACAATAAACTGCTTAGAAGAACACAAAAGCACTGTATCACAGAAAATACCTTTTAAATTGTGGGTCGGTGGGATCAATTCCATAGTCAGGTGACAAAAGAGCTGCAAAACGTGGATCATCATATGCACTGCTTGGTATTTTCCCCTCATCAATAGCATTCTCCCTCTTTTTTCCTTTGCCTTTTTTGAATTTTAGATTATATCCCTTGTGACCAGTATCTGTCCCCTGGTCATCAGCAAGCAATAATTCAAGCTCTTCTTTGCTCGCTTTCTCTGCCCCATCCATAGCTTGGAGCTTATGCTCTTCATCATTTTTACTTTGTGCCTTCTTCCTCTTCTTAACAGTAGGCTCCTCAATGAAGAAATCATCTGCTTCTTCAGTTGCTTCTTGATCAGTATCATCGCTATCATCATCATCTGATGAATACTTTGATTTATTTTTCCCGGCCTTCTTTTTCTCGCGTCTTTTCCTCAAATATGCTTCCCAAACTGTTTCTGATTTTTTATCCTTCTTTTCCATAATATGTTTGCTTATATCCTCTAAACCTGTATTGAAGGTCACCTCCATATCCTGGACATCATCATGTTTGCCATCTTCATCTGAACCATTGCCAGATTGGAGCAAAGCACGATACTTGTCTCGTTTTCTAGCTTTCCTATCAGGCTCATCGCCTGTCTCATTGTTATCCTCACCATCATCACTTTCACTCTCATCGGAAGTCAAGAATTCCTTTAATTCTAACTGTGCTAGCTATTAAAGAGGGAGAAAGGGAAAAGAAGAAAAAGTCCCATTCAGCATGCAGCAAATTGCAATGAATAAATAAATAAAATCACTATATACTAAACAATATACTGCTATACTAGAACATTCATGCATCTCAATTTCTTCTACGCAGATACATAACAAGACAGACACATGTACAGAACAGGATATATAGATACTGCAAGTTATTGTGGCACAAAAGCATGCAAATTAATATGTAAAGATGAAGTTCGTGAGCATATATGTATGTGCATGACATGGATATATTTACAGGCATAAATCAATAGCTTGTGTATATCTCTTTTGCAATATGTATGACATGAATCTTTAAATAATTGTATAACTAAATAGCAGTAGAAGATGTGAATACTCAAGAGTCCCAAACCAACACTTTGCATGACTTTTTTTGAAAGGAAAAAATAAAATTATGCACGACATTTAAAGAGGTTAGGACAAAGCAAGCTAACCTGCTCATCATTAAATTTCTGTTTCAAGGTCTTTGCACGAAGAGGTTCGTCCTCATCCCAAGTAAGATTAACTCTACTGTGCTGAAGTGCTTGTGAGTAGAAATCTTTACACTCATAGTTCACAGGTGCCTAAGCAGAGAAAGGAGTCAATATGTGCCAATTCTTGTTATACTGCTTAAATACAGCAAAACTAATGAGGGCTAATACAATCAAATGTTAAATACCTCTGTAGCAACATCACGAGGCGAGTGTTTGAATTCCATGTTATCCGGAATAAACCTTAAATCGAGTGCATTAGATGACTGTTTAAACTCAAGACCATCACATTCTTTGTAAATGTAATATGCTGTGGTAATTGAGTCACATTCCACCACAGCATAGTAGTACCTGGGGAGCCAGAGAAAGAATCAAGATATAGAATGATAAATGAGAGAGAATCATACATCACATGACAAACATATTAATTAAAATGTTGGACTCGGAATGCTGAAAAGGTTACAGAAGTTTTCTTAGTTATACGTTATGGGTACATGTATATATCAGCAGAACAGTTTCTCAAACCCATGCTGCAAATGAAAAGGCATAATAATATGAATGACATGTGGCACATGGGTTATGACATAAAAGAGAGAATAACAATGTTTGCTTCATACTGATACTGATACCATGCTGTATCAGTATATCACACAAAGGTAGGAGAAAACAAAAAATAAAGAAGAATGGTCTTTTTGTGTTCAATTCATCACTTCTGAACATTACTCTTCGGATTAACAATATCAGCTTGTAACATATTCCTGGAATATTATCCCTTGATGTAATAAGGGCTTAAAGAAAAAACAACAACAATACAATATTAAATAATGAAAAGCACTATAAAACTGATAAAATTACTATTCAAAGTTATCATTAATCAAGGTGAAATGATCCTCTCTTTTTAACAAGTTTATTCTTCTTTCTGTTCTCTTTTGTATGTCATTCAAGCCAATATATCAAGGACAATTGACTTTGATAGTTATTTACCGCATCCTGCTCTTTTCATATGCACGCAGCTTCTCGTTGTCAAGATCATCATCACTGGTATCTTCATCGTCTTTTACATTTTCATCATCAAACAGACCAACAGGCCCATGAACTTCCTCCTCTTTCATACGTTGAAGGCCAAACTCAGACGGATAGACAGTTACCGACTTGATCAGTCCATTAGAGGGGACAAATGAACTTAATAATACATACAAGTCAACAGCCTACAACAGAAAACACAAAAACACCACACACAAACAACATTTTAACAAAACAAGATCTCATTCCAAGCACTCAAATTAAATATTTCTCATATTAAAAAACTTATCACATCAACTGCACATTAGTCTTGAAACACGCACCTTAACATACCTCCAGTCCATGTTAACAACAGCAAGCCTGTGTGTTTCTTTCTCAATCTCCGGTACCTCTTCCTGTCCACACAATAATAATAATAATAACAAGGGGTTTGCAATTAGGGGAATGAATTTGTCATCTCAAATGAATAGTTGTTATGTTAAGAAAATGACAAATTATATAATATTAAAAAAGTAAGAGGACACATTATTCAATGAATTTATTTTGTCCTTCTCTTAACATAATCTCTATTCATCTGTCATGTAACATGACAAATGCATTTCCCTTGCAATTATCATTTAACATACAAAAGAATTTCCTATACACACACACACAACATCTTGTGGGGCCCACATCTTTTAAAGTAAAAAAAAAAAATATTAACTCACGCAAAACCAATCTTTATAACATTACAACATTACATAATCTACGTAACATTATCTCCTATGATATAACATGACTATTGTAAAACCCTAATAAGAATAATAATAATAATCCAATAAAAGACCAATTCATGTTGAAAATAGCATCACTCAAATTCAAAATTCACTCTTTTACAATAAGAAAACTGCAGATAAATCGCAAAAGAATACCTGCATTTCAGGTGCTTCCAGCTCAGATACATCCTCATCTGTATCTGTATCCTCATCTGTATCTGTATTTGTATCTGTATCTGTATCTGTATCTGTATCTGTATCTGTATCTGTATCCAGAGAAGATTTAGATTCACTTCTCTCTTCTGACTCGGTTCCTTCGTCATTCTCCAATTTCACACGATTGGATTTCACCAATCCCTCCTCCTTCTCTTCTTCTTCCTCATCACTGCTCTGCTCTACTTGCTTTTCATCGATTTTATAGTAATGGCGCAGAGAACTGAGTTGCGAGGTTGGGTTAATCTTGAGCTTACCTCTCTTGTCGACGGGAGCAGAAGAGGACGAGAAGCTCTTGTGAGTGAACATGCGGTCAAAGCGAGAGTCAATGGCCACCTTCGTTTCGCGCTTCGGAGCCTCGCGGAACCGAGGGTCCGTGTGCACCCTCGAAAATCGAGGGTCACTGATAACCTTGTCATCACTGGCTGCTGAAGGACTTGAATTCAAATTATCTTTATCCTTCTTCTTCCTCTTGTTCTTGTTGTGGTTCTTCGCATTCTCCATCTTGGATCCCATGATGCTATGGTTGCAATCCAACTCTTACGCTGTTGCAACAATCGAACGGCGAAGGACGATGGAATGAGATATGCGAGTGATTTAGGTTTTCTTTTTGGGTGACACGTCGTTTATTTTATAACTCTTCGTTCAAAGAAAAAAACAATTTGACCGGTCCAAACCGGTTTCATGTAACTTCCCGTGTCATCGAGACGTGACCGGATTAATTGCATAACCGATTCGAAGGGCTGCTCAAACTGAAACTCCATTTAATTCAGACGATTCAATCTGATTTTTAAAATACGGGGAGAGGTTATCTATTTTTTCTTACGATTTTTTATTATTGAATCTTAACAGTTAATTTTCATTAATTTAACGGTTATAATTTATGGGTCATATTTATTAATTAATTATTAATTTACAATAAATTATAACTGTTAGGTTGACATAAATCAACGATTAAGATTTAGTAGTAAGAAGAATATGTAGTAAGTATAACACTTCCCTTCAAAACATTGGTTCCGATAAAATAATTTTATCTCTGTGATATTCATATTTCTTTTTTTGTTTTTTCGTTTCATATGATTTATATAAGTATCATATATTTTTATGGGTCCCTCTTTTCTCATGTTGTAGAAGAATTCTTTTTCCTACAATAGACATAAAATGTAATAGGTCCCACCTCCTATTAAAAAAAATTAAAAAAGTTGTTGCACATATTTCGATGTATCACTGGTAGGAGAAAAAATTATCCTATAACATGAAAATTATTTTTCCCTATTTTTACATGTGTATAAAAGATAAAAGTATCGGTTATAACCTGATAAATATTAACCTCTTTTTTATTGTTTATGACTGCAGTAAATATCACTGCAACCAATTTCATAAAACACATTAAAATATGAGTATAAATTAAATGTTTATTGTAAATTTAATGTAAGAATGATTTTTTTTTTATAAGTATGATCAAAAATCTAAATAAGTATGTATAGATTACGAAAATTTTATTGTCAAATTATTTTATATATATATGTGCACGTATGCATGTGTATAAATTTTTAAAATAATTTTATAATAAAAATTAAATACAATTAAATTAATTTTAATTTTACAATAAGTTTTAAAAATTCAATACAATTTATTTTTATTTTACCTCCGCGATACGTATCGAAATGGATTTTGTATCGGATCGTATATCATTGTATCGTATGATAAAATACCGAATCATGTATCATGTCTAAACTTACGATACAAAAATCAAGCAAAAAATATCTATTAATTGAAGAAAGTAAATAAAAATATGATTTCGTATTCAAATTCAAAAAACAAAATCTAAGTGTCATTATATTTCTTAGCGGGTGTTTGGTTGAGAAGAAATTTTATGAATATTAGGGAAATGATATTCATAGAGAAATAGTAGGAAAGTGAGTTTGGTAGGAAAATATAAAAAAAAAAAGTTGTTTGGTTGAAAAAATTTAATCGGAAAAATTAGATAACTTTTATAAAGTCTATGTTTGGTTCAAAGTAAAATATTGATGGGAAAATGTGTTGAAATGACGAAAATAACTTTATAAAATATATGAATCTGAAGCCAAACATAATCGTGAGTCAATCAGATTTGGGGTTATTTACCAACATTCACGCTAGGGGTTGCAATCCAACTCTTACATTGTTGTAACAATCGAACGGCGAAGGACGATGAGATGAGATATCCGAGTGATTTAGGGTTTTTTTTTTGGATGGCACCTCGTTTATTTTATAACTCTTCATTCAAAAAATAATAATTTGACCGGTCCAAACCGGTTTCATGTAACTTCTCATGTCATCTAGATGTGACTAGATTAATTGTATAACCGATTCAAAGGGATTCTCAAAATGAAGAACCTAGTGGTTCATTGGGACTCGGGTTAATTTACTCGATTCGATCTGATTTTTAAAACATTGGTTCCGATAAAATAATTTTATTTCTGTGATATTCATATTTGTTTTTTGTTTTTTCTTTTCATATGATTTATTTAAGTCTCATATATTTATATATATATATATATATATATATATATATATATATATATATAAAATAAAAGTATCTCTTATAACATGATAAATATTAACCTTTTTTATCGTTCATGACCGCAATAAATATCACTGCAAACAATTTCATAAAACAGATTAAAATATAAATTTAACTTTAAAATATGAGTATAAATTTAATGTTTATTGTAAATTTAATGTAAGAATGAAAATCTTATTTTATTTTATAAGTATGATAAAAAAAAAAATTAAATATGTATAGATTACGAAGATTTTATTGTCAAATTATTTTATATATGTATGTGCACGTATGCATGTGTATAAATGTTTAAAATAATTTTATAATAAAAATTGAATACAATTAAATTAATTTTGATTTTACAAAAAACTTTTTACGATTAATTTTAAAAATTCAATACAATTTATTTTTATTTTATCTCTCGATACGTATCGGAATGGATCTTGTATCAGATCGTATATCGCTGTATCGTATGATAGAGTATTGAACCATGTATCATATCTAAATTTGTGATAAAAAATCAAGCAAAAATATCTATTAATTAAAAAAAGTAAATAAAAATATGATTTCGTATTCAAATTCAAAAAACAAAATCTGAAAAGTCATTATATTTCTAAGGGAAAGAAAACAAATACTTGATTTGCTTTGCTAATTGGAAATTCAAAATTCAAAAAGAAATTCAAAATTCAAAAAGAAAGAAATAAAAATGAACTAGAATATAAAAAATTTGAAAAGACACAGGGGAAGGTTATATTTACAAACTTTTTATTTATAAATTACACTATGTCTTACTAATAATACACTCTTGAGTAAAGTCTTACCATTAAGACATAAAAAAAAAAAAATTTGTCAACTTAACTTTCCTTGAAGACATAAGGTAACTATGAATCACGTCGATACTCTCATTTAAACATGTATTGATTTGTGGATAGCAAATCCTTTGAAATGCGGACTACATGATCACTCTTATTCACATTTACAATGGAATAATTGATGCTTCACCCATTATTGTGCTAATGAATAAGCATAGTAAGAAGTGACACTCTATTTTAGACCAAACGTCTGAAAATGCAATCTAACCCTCTCTCTAGACTATCAATATTAACATTCAGTGTCTCTAACACTCTTAGTGCATCTTGAACTTCAAACTTGGCATCATCGAAATTTCCTCTTCCAAGGAGGGAGCAAACAACATGGAGGTCTACAACATTATAGGTATAGTCAAGCAAATCTCCACCAGCAGCTGCATCAACGGTTGTTTTGAGTTGTGCGGTCAATCCATGGTAAAAGGTGTGAATGATTCCACAATCAAAAATTCCATGGCGGAGACATTTTCTCAACAAGTGTTTATATCGCTCTCAAGCTTCATACAATCTCTCTCCATCATACACCTGTAAGGATGTTATGTCTGCTCTCACTTAAGCTTGCTTTGTATGGGAGAAAAAACGTGCAACAAACTACTCCTTGAGTTGCTCCCAATTCGTTACTAAATTTGGGGGAAAAGTCTTCAACCATTTTTTTGCTTTACATCCAAAGAAAAAGGAAACATTCTCATACGTATATTTTCATCAGTAATTCCCTGAACTCTAAAATTATCAATCAGTTCAATAAAGTTTTCTAGATGATCATTAGGGTCTTCTAAAGGTAGTCCACGAAATTGTCCAACATTCATGATCATCTGAAACATTACAGGCTTGATTTCAAAATTAGGCTCACTCAATGGAGGTAGAATGTATCCTCTATTAGGACCATGTCTAAAAAATACTGTCATAACATTCAAAGATGGTCCTCTATGTTTATTTGGTCCTCTTCCATTATTATTATTATTATTTCCATCGTTCCCATCATTACCATTATTATAAACTTCAGCCATTTCTCACCAAACTCTTTGAATTCTTCTTCTATTCCTATATGTTCTTTCTGGTTCTGGACCAAACAAAATTAATTCAAGAGTGGGTTCATTAGCTTCAATGTTCATAAACAATGGTCATAAATTAGGAGCAATAGAGCAAAACAATGAATATAAACAAGAATAAAATAAAAATTCAAACTTTACAAACAAAAATACTTCTTTTAAAATATCTCTTTTGCCAAATGATCCCCAGCAATGACGCCAATTACTTGTTGGGCCAAGATGTGCTCAGGGAATCGTGGGAGCAAAAATAGTGTAGAGCAAATATTCTATTCGAGCAGACTTTAATAATGTAAAGATCAAATATACCCAAAATGCGCAAGGATGTGCATCAAGTAATATAGGGTCTGTTATGAGCCTTGAATTATCGTCCTTAGGGAACAATTGTAAAAGTGACGTTTAAGAGAAATGTAATTAAGATAAAGAAAACATAGAGCAAAAATAAGTAAAGAGAAATTCGCTTCAAGGAGCCAATTTTGTTCTCAAACTAGGGTTAGCCAACAAGCACTTATCACCAGCTGGTTGAACAGAGGGCCAAAGAATATGAGTGACTAAGAACTAGGTTTCTCCCTTCAGTTTTATTGAACCTTGCCTTGAAGGAATTTGGAAAACGTGGAAGTTAAGAGCAACATAACGGAGAGAAAGGAAAACAAGAGCAACAGTAATAGTGAGAATAGTGAGAAAAACAGAGAGCAAAACAATAATTCTTTTTGGAATTCCTATATTTTTCAAACAAGTAAATAAAGAGAAATAAAATAACAAAGACTCAAAACTAAAAAGTCGTAGGACTAGAGGGGTATTTTCTCCCTCGTGGTCGTTCCTACAATGTCATAGGTTTTCAAAAATTAAATATGCTCCCAGCAGGTATTCTAGGTATGGAGACATATTTCTCTATCTACACGTCTTTTCCTCCCTAAGTGAACTAAAACAAACATGACTTACTTGCTCCAGACTACGTCAGGAATCTCTAGTTGAAACTCAAGGGAGATCATATTTGCCTTCTCAGAAGAGCATGACTGAAGGGATCGCCAGGAAAAGTGATTTACATATGACAGTTCCTCTCCTTCCGGGTATTCCTCTGACTCAGAGTAAAATACCCTAAGACTTCTAATGTTGCTCCACATTGCCTTGTGAGGGTTTCAATGACCAAGTGGTCCTCGGATGAGGTTGCAAACCAAGGGGTATCACAATATTAGAACATTATACCAAGAAAGACTCACATTTCATTAGACAAAACATATTTTCATTACAAGTTCAACCTAAGACAAAGACGGGTACTTCTACTTCACCTTGCCTACTAAAAATACTTAGCTCATACTAAGGAGTATAATGAAAACCAACTTACAAAAAGAAAATTAAAATATAAGAATAGAAGAAAATCCTAATGAGGACAATGAGTCCTCTCTAATAGTGCCGAAAGCTTCTGAAGGTAGTCATTTCTTCAGTATTTATAGGTGAAAGGTTCCTTAAAGGTGTTATCTTAGCCATTGATTTGATCAATTGTGCAGATTTCATCAGTTGCTCCTGATGAGTGACGCTGCTCCTACCAAGCCAATCCTAAATTCCTTCTAAACTTCTTTTCTGCGTTCTTTTGTTGCATTTTGGTGTTGTGATGTTGCAAGGACACTACTCAATTCTCCCCTTTGCTCTACTGACATGTCAACCAACATAGGTTGCTTTTCTGGAAGAAAAAAAAAAGGATGTTGGCACAATGCTTTTTCTGCTTCTTTTTGCTTTATTCTCTCCCTTTTCTCTTTCTTCTTTCTTTCTCTCCAAGTTTGTTTTAATTCTAAATGGTCATTGGGCCTCCTGGAAATGAGAAACAATTTTCAGAAATTGCACAGAATTGTGAGTTGCTACATGATTTCCAAAACTATGAGTTGCTCCACAACTTCAACCTTGTTTAATCATAAATTGCTCTTGAAGACAAACTTGGAATAAAACACTAAAACTTAATAGCAAAAAGGTAAATTTAAGAGTATATAAACAATGAATGGATCTCAATTTTTGAGAACCATCACCCAACACCTAGCACAAGTGCATAACATTGGAAAGCGGGGTGTTAGATAAAATTTATGAATTTTATTAATCTCATGATATATGAGATATTTTCTCTCTTACTATAGATACAACCATGTGATGTGGTCCACTCACTTATAAAAAAAAAAAAAGAACAACACCAAAATCGATAAATTTATAGGAAAGAAAACTACTCTCCAACAATATAAGAGTAATTTTCCCCAAAATTTATAGTTATGAACTTCAATTGTGAGAATTTTATTGGTCACCAAAGTTTGAAAAGACTTTATTGACAATACAGAAACAATGAGTTTTCAGAATACGAAATAAGTGTGTAAATGTAAGTTTGTATAAAGTATCATCCTTCATAACTTTTTGGTCAATATTTCGTAGTAGGCTGACTTGGGTCAGGCCCAAGTTTGGCCAGCCCAGATATAAAATTATTTAGTACGACTGAACGGGCCTATTCTTTTGACACCTCTAGTATGTTTTATATAGGCATCATGGGCTGTCTGTCTTTATTCTCTCATAAGCTAGTTAACTTTTTCTTTCCTTGTGGTGGTTCTTTAATTCCATGTTGGAATTGGAAGATTGTTCGAATTTTAAATATGATAATTAAGTTATACAAAAAAATATATATGATAATTAAAAAATGAAAATATGTCAAGATCATATAATTATAAGGACTCATACTCAATATCCCAAAGTTTTGGCGCGGGTTTAAGATACTGTATCAAACCTACTACTCCCACTTGCCCTCCTAACATAAAATAATATTAACGTCGTCCGAATTAAGGGCTATTTACAAGTCTTGGGTGGAATGGCTATTTACCACTTTTCAATAGCTGCTGTCCAATCTTATAGCAAGTTGACAAATCAATAACTCATAATTATGATAACAGTGTCAATGACCAAGGTCCAAGCCTGAATATGAAATCAGATAGTTACCCCTGTCATCAATTGAAGTATTATTTCCGCCCTCAATATGGAAATATGAGAAAAGACATAATATTTTGACAATGAAATTGATTTTGATGGATTGAGGAGCATAGCACATACATGAGAAGACAAATTAAAGCTCTGCTTTACACTAGGAACTTCGAGTCGATAAATTTGTGTAATGATGTGCCTAGTTATTATATATAATTAAAGGGAAATATCACTCTTATGTTACATGTGGTAACTTTCTCTCCTATACACCATTCGATAAGTGTGCCACCTTTTTTTTTTTTTCTTTTTTTAGATGGTGAAGTACACAAGTTTATCTCTATAACATGAGATAATTTATCTCCTTTAACATGATATTAATAAAACTCATACTTAAAACGTGAAATATTGTGCTTATTGACCATTGGCTAATTTTTTTATTAAAAAAATATAGAAATCAAAAGAAATAGTATCACGAAATTAGAAAACTTTGTATAATAATACTTACATTTAGACTTGTCAAAATGTTGCATACTCAGTGAACTAATGATCGAGATGAATGGGGTTGACGGGAGAAAGAAGATGTATGGCTTACTTTCAAAGCCATATAAGTACTCCATTCAGCTCCACCATCGTGAGAAGAAGTCAAAAACAAAACGACAGCCAGAGCATCTGTCATTCCTTTGTTTTTTTTGAGAATTTCTCTTATTTTTTTATGCGAATTAATTAGTGCTTCTTTTTCAGATGGATTTATCGTGATATGTTGGATGATGGAGGTCTATGGTACATTTCATGTGAATTAGAATTTATCTTTTCGCCGTTCCGACCCTAAATATTTTTTTTTGAGGTAAGTTGGTCCCTCAATTTTTTTTACAAATTTTAATTTTTTTGAGTCGATTATAAAATAAATCTCGAGTTTAAATTTAGTTACAGTTTGATTTAAATTGAATCCAAATTCTCTCTTATATCTTGCTGGTCAGCCTTTATTATCAACTAAGTCACTATTAAATTGCTATCTTAGACTAGCATTTTTTTTCCAGCTTCCAAAGCTGACAAATTCTATAGTAGTCTCTTTCTCAATTATCCATCCGAAACAATCTGGGACTTAAATTTTGCTTTAATGTTATTAAAAAAAAAAAAAAACTAAATCAAATACTTTAGTTGTCTTTTTTAATGCTGAATACACGAGACACTGGCAGAACTAACTACTGAAAAACATATTTTTTTTATTAAATTTTTAATCGATTTATCGATTATCCCATATCTACACATATCTAAAAAATAAGGGAAAAATGTGTATAATTTTAAAGGAGGTAAAATTGTATCATTTTAAGAGAGAGAAAGAGATAGATAAAGGAGGAGAGAGAGTTGATAAAAAAAAATAAAGGTGTGAGTCCCACCTCTGTGTGAGAGTGAAAGGATGTAAGTTATGCAATTTAAAAGTATATACCTTCTCCGAAAAAATAATTAGCACTTGTTTTACTTGTTTAGTACTTTTTAAGGCTAATTTTTGTGTTAATTTAGATTAATTAGTAAGCCCAGGTGTTGTAATTTTAAAGGTATATTGATATAGTACATTTAGACATTTTGAGGAATTGAATAATTCTTTAATTTTTGAACTAATTTATTTATTTTTCTAAATTTTTTAAAAAGAGCTTTTGATTGAATTTTTTTAAGTATAAAATAACTTCTTCTCTTTTTTTTTTTAAACAAGTATAAAATAACTTAATTCAGACATAATTTTACTCGTATGAAGGGTAATAACGAAATTCTTATTTAAAATTCAATAATCGTATGAATTAATTGTACTTTCTTTATTTATGATAATATTTAGTTGTCTAAATAAAAAATGCTATTATAATTAATTCAAACTATTATATATTAGTAAAAAAAAATGTTCCGATTCCACAGAATTAATATTTAATTTTGTAATTATATAACTGCCTCTTGAAGTAATATTCAAACTAAAAATAGCATAAAAACTCTTAAGGCAATTTTTCTTTTTTGATCCAACGAGGTATTAAAAATATGCTTTTGAGATGATTATTATTTGAGAAAATAAAATAAAATAAACACATTTTTACTCAAATAAATTAAAATTATCAATGAGCAAAATAAAATGAAAAGAAACAGCAGAAAATATTATTATATAATTAAGAATTTAATTTTTTCTATTAATTGAAAAATAAATAAGATTATAGATTAAAATGATAAACAATCATGCATAATTAAGTAAAAAATAAATAAATTAATAAATGTCATATAACCAATAACCCCAGCAATGAAATTGATTGGGTTGAGTGCTGGAAAAAAATGGCCAAAGAAAGAGATGGCAAAAGATTCAATGCAATTTAAGTAAGAAGAGGTCAAAAATAAAACGACAGACAGTAGTAATTGTCATTCATTTATTTCTTGATAACTTTTTTCTTAATTTTGTACGTTAATTGGTTCTTTTTCTCAAATAGATTTGTCAACGTTTCGTAAGTTGGATATTCGATGTCTATGGTACATTTATTAAATTGCTATCTTAAACTTGGCATTTAATTTGTTAGCTTCCAAAACTGACTAATTCTTTAGTTGTCTCTTTTTCCATTATCCATCGCAAATCGCATGCATTCTCATAGTAGCACGTTAACTATATTGTCATTAATTATTCATTGTAGGAATTGTTATCATTAAAGAAAAATTAATCAAATTTAATAGTTGAGTGAGACAATGGTGAATTTCTGAATTATAATTAAGAGTGTAAAGAATCTGACTTGTTTCCGTAATATAGATCTAGATCTTTCCTATTTATTTGATATATGTATTTTTTAAACCTTATCTAACTTTTTCAAAAGTTCAATCTGCCTTGAAAGCTTATTCCAATATTCACTTCATATTAAAGTTTATAAATTGAGTAACAGACCCACCTTTCAATAAGTTAATGGGAAAAAAAGTATTATCTTGCAGAAAAATTCTTAGGTCATCTCATAAGACAATCAAATATAGGGGGCCACTATTTTTAAAATAAAAGAAAAATAAAAAAATTAATATACCCACTTTTATGTGTCTGTATGAAAATTGCTTGTGTCATGTGAAAGTGAAAAAACATTACCCTAATTTAATACCCTAAACATGCAGATGAAGACTTAACCTTTGAATAAGCTAATAAGTATTTAATTTTAAGATTACCAAAAAAAAAAATTTAATATAATAATAATATTGTATATATTTTCTTAATAGATTAGTCTATTTTTTATAACCTAAAAAATGACCCTTTTTTTTAGCTAATTTGGCTTTTAAAAATTCTTAACTTATTTAATGTGAGGTTTAATGCAGGTTAGGTCATAGGTGATAGGTCTTTAATGAATCATCTTATTTGTTTCACCCCAAATTATAATTAACATGTCATATATTTAACAATAAATTATAATTGTACAATTTATATTCATAGCGTCAGATGCAAAATTTGTAATTTATTTCTTGTAAATTGATGGTACGTATGGATATCCTTAGTACAAAATATTATCATTTATTAAAAAGGCACTTTCACATGAAAACATATATACAAGTAGTGTTTATCTGTTTCTACTGATTACTAGTCAACCCATAATTCTCATGGAGACTTTTGGACATCTCATCAAAATATATTGAAAAATGCGATTAATTTATAGATTTTATTAATGTTATGTTACATGATTTAAGTGTTATTTCCAACACACACAAAAATGGAGAGATAAAGTGGAATGATGAAAGAGAAAGAAAAATATGTGGACCCCACATCTTTAATGTGTGTGTAGGAAAATAATGTTATATCATATTACATGATAAACATAAAATCCTTAATTTATTTGCACCTTTTGCTCTGTTAAGAAAGAGGAAGTAATCTGCAAATATAACTAAGTAAAAGAGAATACACATAAAAATTACATGATGTGAGACTTTATCTTATATATTATACCACTCTATATACAATAATTTCAACAGCTCCCTAATCTTCCAATAAATCTTATTTCTTCCTTATGCCATTTTATCTACCTGACGTCACCGAGATTGTTATCTCATTAATGGAACAACTTTTATGCCACTCTAGCTCCTCCATGGATGTGATGGTATAAAATGATGGCTGTTTAGGTGGAGGTAATTGGGCAATTTCATTTGAAAGAAAAGAAACAACCTCAAGCATAGTGGGCCTGTCCATTGCTTGATCTTGAGTGCATAAGAGACCTATATGAATGCACTTTAACACTTGGATGTGAGGGTATGACCCATCCAACACTGAGTCAATTAGCTTTAGACCTTCCCTTTCGTTCCATAATTGCCATGCCTGAAACAAATGCATTTTCTTAATTTTTAACCCAATCAATCAAATTTTTGTCGTACCTATTGCATGGTTTGATGTAACTTACATATCCTATAAGATTGAGTGGATAATAACTACTATTTTTCTTTCCACTCACAATCTCCAGAAGCAGGATTCCAAAACTATATACATCAGTTTTAGTTGAGATGACACCCCTCATGGCATACTCTGGAGACATATACCCGCTGAAAAAATAACATTAATCCATCAAAAAATATTATAGTGCTTGTAAAAAGAAAATGATAGAGTAAAATTTTATGGGACACTGACCAAAGTGTCACGTTTGGACAAAAAAATTACCAGACTATCACGCCAACAGTAAATTTTGCCAAAATGTCACGCGGCATAATTCGCTACACAGTGTAGCGAATTATGTATGCAAGTAATTCGCTACACAGTATAGCGAAATATGCCACGTCAGAACAATTTTGACACATGACACTTTTTGGTTCTGACATGGCATATTTTGCTACACTGTGTAGCAAATTATTTGCATGCATAATTCGCTACACTGTGTAGCGAATTATGCCGCGTGGCATTTTGGCAAAATTTACTGTTGATGTGGCAGTCTAATAATTTTTTTGTCCAAACGTGGCAAAATGGTCACTCTCCCAAATTTTATCATATAGATACTTACAATGTCCCAACAATTCTATTGGTCTTTTCTTCAGATTCCGTCAATCCAAATATTCTGGCCATACCAAAATCTGATATTTTTGGATTCATGTCATTGTCCAGTAAAATGTTGCTAGCTTTCAAATCTCTATGTATCACTTTTAATCTTGAATACTGATGTAAATATACAAGTCCTTGTGCAATACCTTCAATAATTCTGAATCGTGTATTCCATTCTAACATGTTTCCTTTGTTGGAATCTACTTTGAAGAAAAGCTTAGTATATAATAATCTAAGGTATAAATGAAAAAATTGAGCAGAAGGGATAAACATATATATTTGACCAGGAAATCTACATACCAAAGAGATATAAATTCAAGCTTTTGTTGGGCATGTACTCATAGACTAATACTCTTTCTTCTCTGTCAATGCAGAAACCTAGAAGCCTCACTAGATTAGTGTGCTGGAGTTTTACAATTAGCATAGCTTCATTTTTGAACTCTACCAACCCTTGTCCCGAGCTTGTGGAAAGTCTCTTTATAGCTATTTCTTGACCATTTGGCAGTTTCCCCTGCAAAAAGTTAAATCTCATTATTTAGCTCTAAGTGCTTAATTAGCCCGGGCGTTTGGTATAAGACAAATTTTTATTTGTCCGGGAATCTCGATTTTCAAAAATATGATTTTTACATACAATTTATGATAATATCCGAAAATTTAAAATTTTGAGAAATTCAGTTTCCTGGGAATCTCGAAGAACACCTTGTACCAAACGGTTAAGGAAAGTCAAGCAAATAAGGAAGAGAATCCTTTATTAATGACAATATGTACAATTGGACTTGAGCCCGCACAAACGCCACCAAAGATCCAGAACACCGTTACCCATAGATAAACTCCATAAATAAGAGGTAAAACCTAAAATTATGGGATTAATGTCTCTCTTACTGTTTTGCTATCATTGTGCACATAAATCATTCCTTTGGCAAACGCCGTTTCTATCAATGCATAGTAATCCGCAACCTCAAGGATATCTCCTTCGTAAATACTTTAGAGAGAGCACCAGATCTCAAAATAACTCAATTAGTCTTCAAGTAAACACTTTTGAACAAAACCAATTTAAACTTTGTTTATTTATGTCTGAACATTTGACTTCATTTGTTTTCCATGTAAGAATTTGTTACCTTGTACACAGGTCCAAAGCCACCCTCCCCGATCTTATTTGTGAAAGAAAAATTGTCAGTTGCCTCAAGAATGGTTATAAAGTCGAATACATGCATATCATTACTTGTCCTTTCTTCTTTCCTCTGTTCTCTTCCTTCATTGTATGCATTGGAAATTACTTTGTTTCCTCGAACTGCACATCATATGTAAAAACTTCAATACTACCTATGGTCAACAGTTATAAAAGATGACTCCATCGGAATTCAGATGGTCCTATTAGCACTTAATGCAAAATTTGTGTTGTTGATAAGATTATTGTATCTGTCTATCTGATCTTCAACTTTATTTGAATTCCCATACGAGATTACCTCTTTCTTTGAGTTTTCTCCGCAAAACAAAGCACGTGATGCATGATATGATTAGGAAAAGAACTCCAACTGTTCCAGTTACGATCCAAATCCTCCTCTTGCCTCCTGCATGCGAAGAAGAATGTTAATATTGAAGGTTAAATCATCAGAAACGCGGAAGCGAATCGTACCGATGCGATGAGGAATGAAGAACACCGCTTTGATTACCTGGGGTGAAGAAGCGAGCGTGACAATTCCTCACGTCCAGATCTCCTTCTATAGCCTCACGATCTGCAGCAACGCACCACGAATAGTTGCAAAATCCGCTCTACGGTTGATCTTCCTGGCTATGACTCAAGGGGATTAGGGAGTTGTGTGGGCAACCGTTCAGATGATGAACATTGCCTCTCTGTTTCTGATTTCTGAAACCCTAGGAGGCACAAGGGAGAAAAAGGTCCTTATATACCCCTACCCAATCCCATTAACCCTAAGAAGCTTCATGGGTTAATTGGTCTTTGGGCTCACTCACTAAAGCCATTGGGCTTAGTGAATAAAGAGCATACCCAACAATCTCCCACTTGCTCTTTTGGACACAAACTTGAGTTTATAAACCCAAGACTATGTAGCCCATAAGCCATCATCATCTGATTATACAACCCATCCCTTGTCTCAAGCTAGCCTGGGGATCTACCATTTGTCACTTATCAAGGCTCCTGATAATCTTTGAAGGATTATCTAATTCGGCGCTACTCCACTAAAAGCCCGAACGTGAACTCCAAGATTAATGACATTTATAACATGAATATGCATCGCCCCTTTGTAGAATGTCTATAATTGATTGACAAGTTTTCTGTAACTCAATCAATTATTTATTCCCTTGACTATGATAGTTTCTCTAATGGATTACATGCACTGGCCAGTGTCTTTAATATCCAAGTACCGAAACATATCAAGGGGACATATCCTACAAATTCCATGTTGTTTATCTCATAAATACCGATAATCAAATAATCTCACTCCCAAAATACCGAGTTATTGGCCGTCAATAGATCGAACCTCACCCGTTGGTAAATCAAAGAATGAAAACTATTTGACTACCTATTTATAATAAACTCAGGATTAAGAGCAATTACATAACTATAGTTAACTGGAGATTTGATACCTTATGACAGAAAAACAACCTTAATCAAATCTCACCTTGATCCTTTCAATGTGAATGTTAATTCACACCAATATTTTACAATGATTCGGACAAAACCATTTCATAAAATATTGCAGCCTAAATAAAGTGCCCAGCTTTATTTAACAGCTGTGAATCTGTTCATCAATTGTGAGAACCTATGATCATGTCCTCCATGAACGTATCCATATGATCATATACTCCACAATTTGATCCGGACCTTAATGTTTGTAAATAGTGCGCTAAATAAAGAAATAAAACCTTATTTATGAAATTCAGAAAATGATTTTATTGTTTCATTGTCTTACTCCAAGAGCACAATGAAACCAATAACTCCCACTTGCTTAATGCAAGTCTGGGATCCTCCTAAGACCCAAAGAAGTAACATGCCTCTTGAATACAAGTTCATACAAACTCTTAGTAACTGGGTCTACAAGATCCACCTATAATGCTATCTGAGTTTAATGAAAAACTCATAGCTCAAGGTTGATCTCTTGAGTCAATATCCACTTGAAATAACTGAATCTGTGAAAGCTCAGCTTTTCAAGACTCCCACTAGAATATACTAGCACATAATCTCTCATTCTCCAAAGATACTTGAGTACATGCTTAACAATAATCTAGTGTTCCTCTATATCCAGAATGGTACCATCTCACTACTCCCACTGCGTGACAGATGTCTGGTTTAACGCCCAACATGATATGCATGAGACTACCTTTGCCAAAGCATAAGATATCCTGCTCATGCATTCTTCCTTCTCAGAAGTCTTTGGTTACTCCTTAAGAACATGAATTCCACATCTGAGAATTATCATTCTTCTCTTAGAATTCTCATGTTGAATTTTGGCAAGAGTTTTGTCAATGTAAGTAGCCCGAGGTGATGCCAAAAACTTATTCTTCCGGTCTCATAAAAGTTTTATACCAAGAATATAATTGGCTTCCCCAGTACTTTCATACCAAAACACTAACTTAGCCAACTCTTTATGCTTGATATTACCTCCACGTTGTTTCCAATAAGGAGCATATCATCTACATAAAGTACCAGAAAATCTACTGTCTTCCGTTGGATCCTTTACATACAAATACACATCATTCATCAAGTTTCTCTCAAAATCAAAATTTTGATAACCTGATCAAAAATGATGTTCCAAGACCTGGATGCTTGCTTAAGTCTATGAAATAGACTTTCACAACTTGCATACCGTGTGTTCCTGCCCATTTGCTATATACCTTTTTGGTTGTTGTATGTAGATATCCTGACATCCAACGCCCAAAATGAAATCTCATAATTGAGACTTATAGCAACTAAGAGAATCTGGATAGACTCGAGCATGACGTCTAGCATAAATTGCCTCCAAGCTAGCTTTGAAGGTGTTCACCTTCCTGTCCATCCTCTCTTTGCCATTTATGTCCACATGCACCTTGTGGGTTTTACCCCTTTTGGTGCCTTTACTAGGGACCGAACGGAGTTGAAATACAAGTATTTCATCTCATTGTTCATAGCTTGAGCAACACTTGATCAACAACATCTTCTAGTACATTATCGTAACTAGTAGAATCAAAGACACTCAACAAGAGACAACTTGAGAGTTAACAAGGTTCTCTCCCACTACGAATGTACTGCACTAGACTTTGTGTATTTATAGGTAAAACAACGAGTGGGTCAAATGGTGGATCTTCAATTTCTTGAGGATCCGCTTATCCTTGATATTATTCCTTTACATGTGATACTAATATTTCTACTAGTTTCACTTATATATTATCATGTTGAAT